>PQVD01002412.1:183-34638 GCA_003012265.1 Setaria equina
TTTTTTTTTTTTTAATAAATGGCAGAAGTTTAACGTGAAATTAACTACTTTTGATTCTCATTCCATCTCATGTTCCTCGTTCCAACGTCAATATAATTAGCACAGTCACTTATCACTTCTGATGTCATTAGCAATAACATTCTTATTTCCATTATCGCAATCATTATTCCATCACAGATCATGCAGCAATTCTAAGTGATTCTTATGGAAAAATTTGCTAGGTTAAAAAACACCTAGAATAATTTGCAAACAGTGCAGGGGATGTTACTTCCTTACCATTGTCGATAATAAAAAACTAATCATGTAGAGAAAAAGAGAGAGAGAGGGGGAAAAAAAATATGTACAAGTTTTCGAAGGGCCATGAATCAAGAATTTAATAATTTCCGGGTTGCTCCAACAGAGACAAATACCTGTTCCTGCTCGAGAAGTTTCAGATTTTCGTTCCAATTTTAAAATTTCAAAAATATTCCCATAAGTTATGTCATAAATCAACTATTAAAGCGAAAGTAAACCTTGATATAGAAATGAATGAATGTCCTCTCAGAAAGAAAGAAAGAGGCAGTATTGTCTGTTCGGAGAAACTTTCCAACAGTTCAGCAGGAAATGCCAATTGGTGCTGTCAGATGTGTCGTGACACACATGTATGTCACATCTTTCAAGATAACGATGTACGCTATCCGTAAAATTACCTGTAATCTTACGATTATCTGTCGTTCATCCACAAACAAAAAAAAAAAAAAAGAGATAAATGTTCGTTTATTGAAAAGAATTCAGAAAAAGATTACATTATGAGAATGATGAATACTAAGGCAATTTGTGCTCACTTTGAAATATCGCTGTCTATTTTCTAGTATTTCTAAAGATTTTCCTCCGTCTAGACCTTCCCATCGATGGTATATAATAATGTAAAACTCCTCCTAACATCATCATGTCTAGCCTACAACTGTATCCTCTAACTCATCGTTTATTTATAAACAAAATTCCATCAGGGCTAACAATTTTCCTCGAACTTTTCTTTTTCACTGTGTAAATGGAAGCTAGCAAGAACAGCCTCTTCCTTTTTATCTGTTTAATTCTTTTTTCGGGAATACAGTGATTTGGAGATGTATCAATTCTCATAGACGGATCAACTGATTCTCCAATGTATTGGATAAAATTGTAAATATCAGCCAGAAGAAGTAAAACTTCACATGTACCTTAGAATGAAACAAGCAAACAATCATAAAAGCATTTCGATTTTCCCTCATGAGTCAAGAATTACTGATCATTTACATTACTACAGTTGAGAAAAAAAAAAGAAAAAACCCCGAGCAATTAATTTTTTCCCGGCAAATTTTCTAATTCAGGTGTAGAAAAATGATCAGATCACACTAGTAAAATTTTTAATTAATTAATTTAATTCCTGATTTTAATGTATGCAAGAGAGACCGTTAAATCAAGTACCGTTAAAATGCAAATTTTTTAAGTTGAAGTTGCAATAAACCAAAATGTAAACAGAAAGAGGAGATAATAGCAAATATTGCATAGGAGCTTAGTACGCATTTGGACTTCAACTATTTCAGGAATTTCAGGATTGGATTTTGGCACCAAATTTGAAAATGCAAATTAAAGTATTCAGCAAGAAGAGATACAAATAGATGCATTTAGTGTCTTCAGAGGCAATCAATTCATTTTAATCACATGGATTGAAAGTTTACCTTTGGCTTGGAAAGGTGAAATTAAACAAAAATGAATGAACAAGCAAACAGTGAAGTGAACAAAAATGATGCAATTGCAGTGAAATGATTGCACGGGAAGGATATAGTTATTAATTGCTGATATCCTGATGAGTTAATGAGATTGACAATTATGGAAATTGACATCACTGAGCCAAGAATAAAACAGCGATCTGGAGCCCATATTTTGGCCAATAAACACGCTGTAATTGTACATTGTTCGTGAAATTAAATTTACGTTATTTCAGCTCAAAATGTCCATAATATGATATTTGGGTCAAAATGAGACAATTCCGATCGAAGCTAATACTGAATGATAATATTGAGCCAGCCAGTTGCACGATAACCAAACAAGACTGAGTCAATCAGTTGCATGGTGGCCGAATGGAAGAATAGACTTACTAGAGGGAATATCCGGGGTATATGTCGCGGGACTTAGAGGGACAGGGTTAGACTTATTGGTGGTTTAATTTTAATTCGATCTTGGACTAAATCAGAGCTGTACGATTTTCGAAAATTTGGCAACGGATTAAAATGGAGAAAATAGCATGATAATATGGGATGAAACAATGCCCCATTTGAAGTAGTGCATTACTTAGGGGGCAAAAAAAAATGGAAAATATATACTAGCAGGTAGACAGCACTAATTGGAAATAACGGAAAGGATATTGTGATTGGAGAAGTGGCGAAGACTAATAAAAAATCTTGCAACAATATAAGTTTTAGAAAGGTATGGGATAGTACAGGTATGTTAATGGCAACTTATGGCAATCACTTTGTAACGCTTACAAATTTAAGATTGTTCTTGAAGCACATTCCAATTAAGAGAATGACTGTTAAATTATGTACTAGTTTAGTAATCTGTTGTTATTTCGTTGTTATATTTACTGTTTGATTTAGCTTTAATCATTAATATTGTGAGATTATCGACGGATTTCAAACATTTCAAAATGAGCTGATATAATATGATACTTATTCTCATAAAATAAGCCATTTAATATTATAGGAAAACCAATCTTTTTTATCGTTATCTTCTAACGTTGTATCTTAGCATCATCCTGTACGTAAATGTTGTATAATTTCAGCTTCAGATCGTCATGAAAAGGCAACGAATTGAAGATCCATATGGTTACAGTTATGGTTATGGCACTGGATTGACTGCCGGAAAACGACAACGACAAGATTCATATCAAAAAGCTCTGGCTGAGGGGAAATATGAATTACGATTACTGGTAACAAGTCGAGGAGCTGGTGCTATCATTGGTAAAAAGGGTGAAAGTGTCAAGAATATTCAAACTGAGGTATATTTTGGTTCACTTTAGGCTGAAATTGCCAGCTTTTCTTGACTTTAGTTAACATAATTGATTTTGAGTCCACCTGAGATGTCTTATGTACACTCCGCACTTGGTGAGGTTAAGCGACTCGCAGGTTATGCCTTGAATTTGGAATATATGGGTTTCAGTTTGCATTTTGACCTTTGGATACTAGCTGAAAATTTGTACTCTATGTTGTAGCGAGGGGACGAATGTTGTTTGGTAATCGAGTATTTAGAAGATCTCGAGAAAGATTTGTAAAATTGCTTTTGAAGCATTATTCCGAAAGCTTTGTAGAAGTCTTCTGCTGTCTTAATTAGAAGATTTTGCGACTTGAGAACATGTTTAGGTTGACGAACGAAAAAGTTTGATGGAATGAGTAATTGTCAGATAGCGCTCTGAATTTGGAATTTGGGATATATGGGTCTTATTCCACTTTTTATTCACTGGATATAAGTTGAAAATTTTGTGGTATGAACTATTTTGGATAGGGCTCATTTAAACCCGGTTTAAACCTATTAAAACATGTTGCTGTATATGTTTATTTAAATGTAAGTAACTCATTGCAGTGCGACGCGACTGTATCAGTCCCCGATAGCCAGACGCCTGAACGGTAAACCCTCCTTCCAATCCTCCCTATATTTTACTGAAGTACGGCAAAACTGGATTGAGAAGATTTGGTGGTATGCTACTTCTACGGCTAAGCAGGGCCGCGTAACTCACTGGCAGCGGTGTATTTATTTGGCCCACCTGGATAGCGGCCCGCCCACTGTTATACCAACTTCTCTTTGCCGGTTGCCTTTGTTCGATGAACAATTTTTTAAACATTATTTTTCTCTTATTGTGAGAGATGAAAAACTTAGTGACTTCGAAACTAAGATGCGCTCTATTGAAAACGGAAACGGTAGTAAAATGGTAGTTCTCCTACCTTCTGATCCTGTTGATGGTGCTTCGCCTCGCTTACATGTATTTCATATTTACTGGAACTTCTTGTATTATGCGCAATACATATTTTATGTCCATTTTACATTATATTCCTAATTCATAAGAACCTTTCGAAGTCCCATTTATTTTCTCTTAAAAGCATTGTGAAAACGTTCAGTTGGATTCGGAAGGTTAGGTCTGCTGCCATTTTCATCTATTTATATAAACGTGCAACTTTTTGAAAGAGTATTGTTTTAGTTTGACGGAGTGTAGCATAAATCACATTGTTTGTTGCATGTTTTGTTTTCTTTGCTATATAGTGATTCCAGAAAATTTTCGATATTTCTATTGCAGTGTGGTGCAACTAGTTGCTACAGTTGAAAATGTCGTCAAATGTGTAGAAATGATAATTGCGAGAATCGATGAGGTAATTAAATGTTTAAAAAAAGATATTAGTTTCATGAAAAGCATGAGAACGTAACAAAGTGATTAGAAGGACGTATAGGTAAAGAACAGTGGAACTTCGACAAGTGCAGTTATTTTGCTGCAATTAGCACTTTTATTTCTCTTTTTAGGCGGCTGGAAATTTATTCCCATAAACAAATGTTCTTTAGAAAAGAATTTCTTACTAGAAGTTCACGTTCCAGGTACATGATAACCAGGATCGCGATTCAGAATTAAAAGTATTGGTACATCAGTCCCATGCAGGCGCTGTGATTGGCCGTGGAGGTAGTCGTATAAAAGAGTTACGTGAAGAAAATGGAGTTGATCTCAAGGTCATTTCATACAACATTGTATAATTCATTGCTTGTTGTATACCATTCTAACTAGGGATAATTTTATCTTTTGCAGGTATATTCAGAATGTTGTCCTCAGTCAACAGAACGTATTATCCAGATTAATGGAAAACCGGAAAAAATTGTGGCTTGCTTGATTACAATCATCAACACACTAAAAGAAGTATACCAGATCTTTTTTTTCGTGCTTATTTTGAGTACCAATCTTGACTTTTTCTTAAAGACATGACCGAAATGAGAGTAATAAGAGGTGAAGTAACTTGAAATGCTTCATATTTTCATGGTATATTTTTATTTCCACTGCTAATATATATGAAGTTAGACGGTGCTAAACTTGGTGAGCATGTAAGTTAGACGTATTAATTTTTATTAGTTTTATAGACAAATGAAAAAAGATTGAGGACTTCGTATTTAGATTCCAATTAAAGGGCCCTCACGTCCTTATGAATCCATTTTTTTTGATCCAATGGTTGCTAATGAGTATGGAGGTTACGCTGGAGATCACGGTGGACGAGGGATGAGAGGATATGGGCCACGCGGTCGAATACCTTTACCTCCTTATGGACCTGTACCACCTGCATACGACGATGGACCTCTAGAAACTGCACAGGTATTCATGTCGGTGCTGTTTAGATCAGATTAAAACCATATTTTATGACATTAGATATGGCTAGATTAAAATATATCATAGAATGAAGTGGGAAAACGTAATTTTCCGCTTACTATTAAATAATTTAACTGCAGTACTATTGACAACACGCTTGGGATGCAGTTCATTTAGGACGAGGTATTTTCTGTTTGCTTGGCTCGGTTAGTAAGTTTCTGTGTCTAAGGTAGAACTGCATATCTCTCTCCCTTAAGATTTTCTGAGAAATACGTTTCTGTATTTGTTATATTTCTTTCTACCATTATATATTATCAAAGATATCTTTAGCGATTACCAAGCCGTTATTACAGGTGACAGTACCGAATGAATTGGGCGGAACGATCATTGGGCGAGGAGGTGAACGTATTCGACGAATTCGCGATGAATCAGGTGCGCATATCAAAATCGAGGAGGAAAATCCGAATGGGGAACGTATTATCACAATATCAGGCACACCAAGTCAAATCGAAATGGCACAATTTTTACTTCAGCAGTGGTAATATTTAGTAAACATTTCCTAATATAATATCTCGGGACTAAAGCTTTCTATAATCACATTATAACGGACATAACCATAGTTACTAATAAGTTTTTATGGAAAAAAATGTCATCAAATTATAATTATGTTAAATAGCAGAGATTTTAGGAACTGCATTCCTGTGTCATTTCCGGACAAAGGAAGCAGATGATTTGTGTAAAAAGGCAAGCTTAAATTTTGAGAGTACGGTATATAGATTGTCGCAATCATGAAAAAAAAGATTACATTTGATACTTAAGACGCATTTCAGTGTTCGATCTTCAGCTGCTGGACGCAAGTACTTGAGCGCTGGTTAACATTTAAATTGAGGGTTTCCTGATCATTGTGTTTATTGCGTGTAGTTCAGTTTTTCGAGTCATTTTTCAAGTCACGGAAATTAAATTGCACATTTTTTTGTTCAGTGATTATGTCAATTCTTTGAAGTGATTGATTTATGATTTGTACGTTTTTAATAAATTTTTAAATTTTTATTCCGCGAATTACTGCAAACTTTTTTAAAATTTCTAATACAACCCTTTAAAATTTTACAAAGCATTTTAAGGATATTCACATTTTTCAGACTCATCACACCATGACGGAATATGTCGGAATAAAGTCCTTCGTTTTTAAGCTGTTGGGAATTAATCAAACTATGATTAAAACATACTTCGCACTATTTTAACCTTAGTTCGTTGCCGAAATTTTTTTTTTTATGTAGAATACAGTTCCTGCTAAGAGACTGTTCATGGCTGGTAGTCGCTAGTGTTCATTGTATAGATCATTCAGTTATTCATTGAAACTATTGCTTGAAAAACTGAATTCCAGTATTGCTGTGGAATATAAAACATCACACCTACGAATGTTCCTTTTAGATTTACTTTTGAAAGTTGGCATACCGGGGCGGTCAGAGATGGTGGTTGGGAAGATGATCCCAATTTTTATTGACTGATAAGGTATGGTTTCGTTATCAGTCAAAAATATTCGAAAGGAATTCTGAGGTCGCTCTGGGAAATTAGCTTACTTCTTATCAGCGTTCTTTACCACATCCACGAATGCTTCCTTTAGACTTTTTTTTATATGTTAACATACCAAACGGTCAAAGGTTCTAATGGGGAAGGAACGGCCACGAAAAGTAGATTATGATAGAACAACAGAACCAAAATAATGTGATGTCGTTTGCTGTTGTAATATTTTAGTCGTTTTTCAAATTCAGGTTTACTTCAGGTCGCATAACTTCTAGCAAGGAAATAGCGATTTGGACTCAACGACAGTGGAACATTTTGTTTTTGCAGAATCCTGGCTGGTAATTTGATGACTTGAATTCATCGATCACCGATTTGTTAGATATCAGCTGATGCTATTAGTGGTAGAGATGGTGATGTGATGCACCTACCGTTGCACAGTTGTCGGTTGTGCGAAAAATTGTTTGGAATAATTGTCCGATAATTGATTTTGCGATTCGAGTCAAAATTTATATTCTTTTCTCAAACTTTTTTTCATGTATTTAAGTATTTGGGTTCTATACTGTCTAAAAAAAACAAAGAACTGTTGAAAAACGCCACCAAATAATGATGATTGATCTATATTGTAAGTAGATACTTAATGAAAAGTTTTCATTTTTATTATTTTTCAAAATGATAGTTTTGTTCAGACTTTAAAAAAATTTTAAGATCGGAAAAAAAGTATTCCTCCATCATTTATTTGCAATGTAGCGCTCTATAAAATTAAGCTTGAAATAAATTCAAAGTAGATTAATAAAGAGGGTTTATGTGAAAGGTTATCACTATCCATGTTACAATTTTAAGATTGAATGGAAAGATCTACCTACCTGCTTCTTATCATTGTAATCAATCCACCAAACTTAACGAATATGAAGCACACATATCACAGTGCGGAAAATTTCTCTTTTCAATTATAATTATGAAATAATTAAACAATCATTAATCTCTCTGTCTAAATTTACAATATTTTTTGAAGTTAAATTAATGCATGTTACTACATTCCAATTAGTGTAGCTTATTAATTAATAATTAATCATTGATGATTCTCTTCTGGATGTACAATGTTTCTAGCATATTATTGATTCATCTGAAATTGTATTAAGACGTACTGATGTTTGTTGATGATAACTGTTACTACAATTTCAAGACTTCAAAGTGTACTTTAACCGAGTAATGAAGGGTTTAAAATGAAAAGTATTTCACAAATTTATCACCAAAAAAGAACTTTTTTTCAAGATCTCTTTCTGAAATGATGCTCATTTGGATGTCACATATTTGTATCACAGTATTCTTTTCATTCAGTATCTCATCAACAACTGCCATCCGAAAAATACCACCACTACATCCAGTTGTACTGGGTAGGCTGCTAATGTTCATCTTTTTTATTTTTCTTAATAGAAGTAAAACTAATTTTTAAATTGTTAGCATAGATTTGACAACTTAATTACAATTCACTTTTACTAATAAAGTACGTCAGTAAGATGGCATTATAGTACCTGGCTTTGGTGGATCACAAATGAAGGCAAAACTTACTGGTAAACCTCGCGTCGTTCATTATTGGTGTGCTCGAAAAACGGATGATTTCTTCGATTTATGGTTAAATTTGGAGTTGTTCTTGCCAACAGTGATAGACTGTTGGGTAGACAATATGAAGTGAGTTAAAAAGTAATAAGTGAAAAAAAAAAGTTTTTTTTTTTTTTCATACTTTAAATGCAAAACATTATTGGATTTTAGGGAAAATAATCTAAGCTTTAACAGCCTTTTCATTGTTATAATCATTTGATAGAGAATATTTGAAGGTTGGTATTTAATACAACAACGAACAAAACATCAAACATGCCAGGTGTCATGATTCAGATTCCTGGATTCCAGAATACAAACACGGTGGAATGGTTGGATACGTCAAAAGCATCGGAAGGACGTTATTTCACAGATATCGTTGAAGCACTTCTACCTCTTGGTTATCAACGCGGTAAAAATATTGTGGGTGCACCATATGATTGGAGACTGGCTCCAAGTAAGCCTTTCAGTTAAATGTTTAGTTTAATTTCTTCAAAAAAAAAATTTTTTTATGTTGCAAATTTATTTCGACAATTTAAGTAACGATTGATTGGGAATTCTTTCATTTCTTTTAGCTTTGAAATTGGGTTTCTTCGGAAATGTTGAATTTTTTTCTCAGCAAAGAGAAATATGAACAAGTGTTGCGTCTCTGTGAATTTAAAGTTGTAGATGAAATGGATGAGTATTATTCAAATTTGACAAAAATGATTGAAGAAACTTATCGTTACTCTGGTCATAAGAAAGTAATCATTATTGCACATAGCATGGGTAATCCACTGATGCTCTATTTCTATAATAACATTGTTAAACAGGTTCCAGAAAATTTTTTTTTAAAAATTACAAATTTTCAACTTATTTGAAATTGAAATATGAAATTTTTTTCAAATATTTGATAAGGAATTAAGATAATAAAAAAAAAAAGCACCTATATAATTATCCAATTATATATTGCTCATCATGAAATTCGATCTTATCGTACAGAAGAACAATCAGCTTGTGTGTATATTAGAATTTCTTCGTAAAATTTCAAGCAAATCAAAAAAAAGAAAAAAATTTATTATCCATCCATTGAAGTAATCATTTCTCTAAGCCCTAAATGTAAAAACATGCTGCATGCTTCTTAATTAGCAATTTACTGATTATTATTTAAATTGGAAATACCTAAAAGACAATATTTTTTAGTAATAATTCATCAATAAGTCTCTCTGTGTTCTTATGTGAAAAGTTGAAAATAACAGGGTTGGAAGGACAAATTTATTCACTCGCATATATCGATAGCTGGCGCTTGGGGTGGTTCCGTTCAAATTCTTCGCCTTCTTGCTTCAGGTGAATTTAGTGAAAATTTAAATTTTAGCCTTTTCAGCAGTATTTTTACTTAAAGTTTTTTTTTTTCGCTTTTGTCAGCAGTTTAGGAGAGATAAAATTAATGATGACTAAAACGTCTACAATATCTTTCAATAGGTATCTGGGAAAAGCAATGTGAAGGTAGTTATTTGCCTCTCCGAGTTTGACTATAATCAAACTGGTCCTTACTCTTTATTTAACGATCGGTAATAATTTAAAGTCATCTGTAAGCAATCATAATAAGGCAAATGATAGGAGGATAAGTGAAAGAAGCTGTAACAGTAATAACTTATGCCTTATGAAATAAATCACCACAAGGTTGGAAAGAAAAAAACATCGGTAAATATTTGATGATTCAAATTATTTCTCAACTTAAACCCCTCGTACTGTTGTGTCGTATTTTGAAGTGAAGAATTACAGGCTATAACATGAATTACTATCGAATATTATTACCACCAAGCTCATTACGTGAAATGCAACGATCATTCACAAGTTCCACATTTCTTTTTCCAAGTTACAATGTTTGGAGTGAAAATGAAGTAGGAGCTAGTCTTATACCATTTTTTTTTTCCTATTATATTGGCTAAGATAATGAATGCAGTGTCTTACTATAGCTTATTTTTTGGGACGAGAAGAGAACTGCAACACTGTCTCCTGCTTAGAAAGAAAGTTGGCCAAATATCATTTGTATAAGAAGGTGGCTAGATACTTCTAATTATAGGATAAAATTAGGTAGACTGCAGGCAGTGAACAAAAGTTAAGGTTGAGGCAAAAATGATAATGAGTTGGTATTTTTGAGAGCAAAAATTTTACCCCTGATTGGCTATTTTTACTAACATATAAAATTCTACAAAATATTTAACATTTTATAGGTATTGGCAACAGTTGACGATAAAAATTACACTCTAGGAAATGTGAAGGAATTTTTCGAGGACATAGAGTATGAAATCGGCTGGTATCAATATTTGAACACAGCCCGCTTATTAGGCAGTTTTCAAGCACCAAACATTGAAGTATGATATAAAAAGTAATTTCATTATACCAATACCGGAAACGGATCTGTTCATATTACTGCATTTGTCCCATTCTAATCAAATTAGTGAAATCAAAAAGTCCCACAACTACTCTTTTTCTTTCATCCTTAGTTGTTCATAATTCATCATCATTAGATGCACTGTATTTATGGATATGGTATTGATACACCAGAAAGTTTTGACTGGTCCAAACGATGGTTTCCGGATTATCAACCACATACTAATTATGGTGATGGTGATGGTACTGTTAATCGACGTTCTCTAGAAGCATGCAGTAAATGGATTGGCAAAAATGGTGGCAAAAAGGTATTTTCTTTCATTTACAACAACAGGTTTAATGCTCCATTCTTTTTTTTTTTTTTTTTTTTTTTTTTTGGCTCTTTTCAGTCTTATTATCGGTTAAGGGGATGACCAACCCTTCATTTTTGATTCCCTTCATCAAAATTAACTCTCATTACCTTTTAACTTGAGAAAATTTTCTATAAATCCAAAATGCTAAATTTCCGAAATACCTGGAAGTGCTTTTTTAAAAAGTTGTCGATAGAAAAATAAGAATAAATTGAAGTAGTCTTGTAATTCAACTGTCTTTAACGCTAATATCTGAATTCGAAAAGATTACAGAATTCTCTTCATTTCTTTTCAGCTAGAGAAAAACCTAACTGCTTAGGGCTTTTATAAATTTTGTGAATTTATAAGGGATTGTTTCACTTCTACAAACATAGTAATATGAAGTAGAACTGATTAACAAAGATCGTTACAGGTATTCCTTTATCCGATAAAGGATGGCGAACATGTGGACATTTTGGCAGACGATGAAGTAATTGAACTGATTAAAAAGATTGCATTTACGGATAGCTAACGATAAGAATACCTAATAGTACTTTTAACTTCTTGTTGAGTAAATAAATTCCACGTCCTCAAACACTAATGAGTAAGTGGTGTGTATGTGAGTATATGTTTGTTCAATTTAAAATTCATCAAAATGTTTTTCCTTCCCAACACTCCTGAATACTGAAGAAGAGGAGTTATTTGATTATATATCTCTATTATCTACTTATATAGGCACATTTAAACATAGACGCGGTTGGGGATATGGTATTTGCAAAAGTGACGGGAAGGAAAATCGAATTGAATTATGTCAAGTCAATTCAGGTGTGATATCAGATATTACTGAAGATGCATACCAAACGATGACTTTGTTGACAAGTAAGCATCATATACCACATATCTGAGAAGATCTCGACCATAATTATCAGGTCGTAATCAGGGTTATTTGTGGCTAGTAAGTAAATTCTATAGCAATTTTGACTCACCAATCAGAGCACTGTAACACTTCTGAAGGTATAGCAAACTGCATCAACAATTCGAACTATATACTCATAATTTGCTGCTCACATTTTGCCACTGAACCAAACTAGTTTAAATGCATTCATTCTGCATGTTGCTATATCATGTTTAAAAAAAGTTTATAAACACCATTTCAATCTAACTTTATTACAAAAACATTCTTATCAATGCTGAAACATTCAACCAACATACTCGACTGTGTAATTTTAAACCTATAAATTTGCATTTTACTGATCAGCATGAATTGTTCCTTCGTGTTTCATAGGATGCCATTCCTGATCTCCCTTTTCAAAAATTCTTCTTACAACTATTTTTCAATTCTTTCAAACTTATACCATCAGCTCTTCATACAGAAGTTTTTTTTTTGGTAATTTCAAAACTCTTTCGTACTGAACTTATTAAAAACAGTAACAACTGTTATTGGAGAAATTAACTTCAATTAAATTGAACTTAACCTTTAAAAACAATACCAACATGGTTTAAAAAAAAGTAAAGTAAGTTATCGCCCTAATTACAAATTACAGTCACAAATTAAGGAAAAATGATTCTAAAAAAATAAGAGAACAACGACGACTGCTGTATATTTCACGACGAGAATGAAATAAGCTTTGCTACATCGTTCTTTTTTCAACTGAGAATAATTGCAGAACTCCTCTGAATGAAAAATAAGGAAAAGCAAGTGGGTAGGATGAGATCAAGGATAGTATATCCCCGTGTAAATGCTCTCCAAAACAGAACTGTCATAGAACAAATATACTTCAACCTCTTCCTATTATATTGTTTCTGTTAGAAAGTCTTTATTAAATTAAGCAAAATTAACGAGTTTAAAGTGGGTAAATCACAGGATTTCATTATTGCGAACACTAGATGCAACTGTCAAAAATTCAGATGTCTAAAAGTGAAGTCATTCCTGTCTTCTTATCTCACTCAAGCTCCCTCAGCAATAAAAAAATTGAATTAACAGATTAATTGAGCCTGAAAACTACGAACGGGGTAATCCGGAATCAAGATATTAATTGCAACACACTACTCAAATATTCACTACAAATTGGAATAGCCTCAATATAAGGATTTGAAACGCATGCATCGAACAGATGAGTACATTCATTACTATCGAACTTACTATATTCTGTAACAATCTCTTCGATATTGGGATACCGTTTTACGAACCACCAGAATAAAATTTCTGGGTTCAATGAAGTGATTTTGCGATTAACAACATAAGAACACAATTCTGCTACCTGCAAGATGTTAACTTCAAAAGATCTAAGATAATAAATTCAGTTGGGCATGAAAAGACCTTCAATTAAAAACTATTCCGATCTCGTGAAGAAGCCTGTTCGAAAAATACATAACTAAACAGAAAAATTATTGGAATGAAGTGGGGATTTCGATGTGTGGCTGTTTCAAATTCATCTTTTCGATGCAGGGAAGTGTTAAATAATATTGCAAAAAATTACTGACAAACGAACAATTGCCAAGAAATGTTTCAGATATATCACAAAACTAAGAACTAACTTTTTCTCTGATCGCCTCATTCTCGTTCTTCAATAATAAAACGATAATTTTACACAGCTGAACATCTGGATAACCTAACAATTAGAAATTAAGTAACTGTAAACTTTAACAAGGAAAAAAAAAATGTGTAGATAATGAGTAAACAAGAACCTTTCTTCAGAAGCAGCTCTAAAGCCTGAACACCTATGTATTGAACCTTTTGATCTTCATCAATAGCACTATTATACAGCCATTTGAAATGCCAATCCTTCTGATCCAGTTTTATAAGGAGCAAATTTGCCAAATGTCGGTTGCTCCGTCTACAATAAAAAAAAATTTATTAAAAATGTTGTCTAAATTGTTTAAAAGATTATCCATAAAATCCATTATGCTGCTAGTAAAAAATTTTTCTCATTGCTCATCACCACTGAAAGATTTTTACATATTGCACCAAAATACATTCACATTACAATGAACCACAAGTTTTCGTAATTCTTAATTAAATGTGTTTTTTTGGAACTGAGACCAACACCATATTTCAATGTATATAAAACCTTGTCTCGCTTTCGCTCAATTCATGAAGAAAATGCTTTAAGGAGGAAACATCAAGTAGTTCTGCTAGTTTTGGAACCGTGCTATTCAGGAACAATGTCAAAATCTGCAAAGCACTATCTGTATTCACAGCATAAAGAATTTTTTCTTGAAGAGAGAAAAAATTTAAGGAACATAAAAACTGACACTCTTGCATTCCATCAATTCAAATTATTAGTTATTTTTTTAGATATACTTACATAGCGTTGTACAAATGATCCTGAATTTCGAAAGTCACCGACTGCGAACTGAATCAGTTTGGTATCATCAAGCTTTGCTGTGATCGATTTTGACAGCGCCCTCCAGAATTCAAAACGTAGGAGCCTACTTTTCATCAGCAGATTTTTGATATCACAAGAAATTTCATCACCTAAAATAATCCCAATAATTATTACGCTTGAAATAATCCTCCCATTCACTGATACCTTATATAAAAATATATGAAAGACAACCAGCGTATACTAAAATATGAAATAATTAAAATTCAATTCACATAAAACCATAGGAAACAAAGAATAATGTTCCGAAAATTCTAGAGTACATATTCCTTGATAATTAATGTCCCGAAAGAAAAATGCTAAATATAGACAAATACATGTTAAGCATTCAGATTGCAGTAAACGTAACTTCAATTTCTTTAGAAATCCATTCTGCTAAGGGTCTGAAAACCAGCACTGCATCTGCCAAAATAAACTCTTCGATGGAAGATGCCGTAAATCGATATCTGATTTTAAGAAGTAAATTCAAGAACAAAAACCTATTATAATCGCACCTGAAAATAAGTACGGTTGGACATTGCAGCATAACTAAACAGTAACGCCATATTTTATACTTTAACTAATTTTTACATTACAGAAAAGAAGGACAACATTCCCTGACAACGATGCTTCCATTTCTCAGAAAACAAGTAACTTTCAATTAAATCCACAGCAAATTGTTCATCATGTATCAGCTAAAACTGAGCTTTGATAATGGGAAGAGCTTTGTGTTATTGTAATACTTATGATTTTTTAGTATTAATATTATGTTTGAATAACATATTCCAATTAAAAATGAAAGACAACAATTATACCATATTTGGAACTGTTTGCCATTTTCAGCTCTTTCTACCAAAGACTGTATGGAATTTCGTAATTCACATTCATTAAAAGCATCAGTAAATTCCATTAACTGAAATATAATTTCTTTAGAATTTCAGCCTCAACCTGATTTCCTGCAATTTAACTATTTCTTTTTGTAACGAGTGGGAAATAAAACTAATTTCCTCTTTTGATTATTTTTTCAGATATAAACAAGGTACCATATATATAATCGAACAAATTTCATTCTGAGCATATGCGGCAAGACCAACTCTTGAAATCCATTTTAACAGGAAATGTGCATCCTGAAACAGACGCAGTGCAGAATTAATTCAGTTAACGAACTGAAATTAGGTAATTAGCCGCTCGAAAGATCAATTATACTGCTTGTTATATAAATAACTACATCCCCAATGTTACAAATGAACGTTTTTATACCTGAATTTCACAAATAGAAGTAAGCGCTGCAGCAGATAATTCACGAAGTTTCATAGCACGACACGATAGCGAAAATTTAAGTAACGGCAGAACAAAAGTAGAAAGTGGATAAATTTCCTTGTGTCGTGGTGAGGGAAATAAATGTGTCAGAAGAATTAAAACAGCAAACATTCTCAGATGCGAAACGGATTTCTCGTTTTCATGAAACTGTCGGTGTAATGAGTCATACAACGATGGAAATCTAGGATATTTAAATCCGATTTATTCATATCTCATACCGACATTCACAGATCCCAGCTATTTGTACAGAACGACAAGAAAAAGCTAATTCTATCTTGGTAAGGTAATTTATAAAAGTAAAATTACGATGGATATTACTAGAATCATTTATTGTATTTCAACTGTGCTAAAGGATGATTTCCAAAACTTCATAAAATTCCTGGTGATAAAGTTCTCAAATAAATTTGAAAACATATAAAATGATTTTCAAATCAGCAGTAATTTGTCACTATTAGTTAATTTACTGTATCAGTATTGTATAGTTTAAGACAAGACTCGAAGTCTCTTGGTAATACTACTACTTCTGAAAAAAAATTTTATCTGATTTAGCCAACCTTGTAAAGAACTCAAAAGAAGACATGCGATTTTTTTCATGTGGATGTAGTGAAAGTTGCGTGCTTCGGGGAATACCAAACATCCGAGTGATCAGCGTAACAAAGAGCTGTGATGCAGCACTTCGCACTGCCCAACTGTTGGAACCAAAACAAGCGAAGCAGAAGTTGACCGTAGGCTCTATATAGCATAGAACTAATTCTGATAGACGGCTATTTAAAAATACAGCCCGCATAATATTGAGACTATGAACTCTGAAATGTTCGGAAATTTTTGAGAGAAAAAAAACTTTAAGCACATTGGTGATTAAATACTATGTAGAAAATGAAGCTGTTTAGAACGGTTGTAATAAGCCGATTCCCCCTATCATAACCTTCTTATATTTCAAATATGCTGGTAAAGATATATCACGAAATCTGCCAAGTAGAGAGGGAAGCATTTCTAAAACTCGCATACTAAGTGAGATCAGGCAATTTTGTAATAGTGATTACTGCATATCCATAAAGAATAGGCACTATGTCGCACCTATTGGTAAGCAGTAAGAATGCTAAAGTCTACGTAAAGAGAAAGAATAAGAAATAGAAATGATAATTTACTGCGCTTCATATGATTTCCTTCCAGTTTCAAGCATAGATACCATCGTTCTTTTCAGACACTGTGCATTATTTGTGATTGGTTCGTTTACAAGAATTGCGATAATCAAATGTGGCAAACCAGCACTTCGACGTGTTGAGCATAGCACATCTAGAAAAACAATCTAAAGCGTAATGAGAAATCATGTAGGGTGCCAAAATGAAACTTGTCATTCATTTGATTATTGAAACAATGCCGACGCTACTGATAAAGTTTTCACAAAATTTGCGTTACGAAAGATCTGAGCATATAGAACTTTTCTTAGAGCAGAAATCAAGGTACAGATTTAAAACTGAAATATATTGTAGGAAGTTAAAGTTCCAAAACAAATATAGCTGTTAGCGACATTAGTTATTCTCCACTCTACGTTGGCCCAGTAAATTAATAATTCAAAACATCACGCAAACTACAAAACATCCACACGAAAAAAACTTACTCTTTTCGTCATCAATTAAATCAAGGATCTGTCCCACCCATGCATCTGGACAAGGTAAACCTTTGAATTCCGGACAATCAGTTAAAGCAAACGACCAAAGCTTTGCACACAACGCTTCAAATCCCTCAATCGCTGTCTCGATGGCGCCACAGTGCTTACATTCTGTCAACTGTTGCCAATAATAATTGCATATAAGCCGTACAGTTTCCAAAGAAAGTATAGAACTTCCGAGCCACTAAAATACATAAGAATTTAAAAACCTTGAAATAAAAATCTAAGCCCTCTAAATGAAAGCAATAAACTATTCGCACGTTCAAAATAATTAGGTAAACAATATAGTTTAAGGCGCTAAACAACAATGATGGGAATTTTTCGTGTCTGAGGTGAAGGTAAAACCCTCAAAAAAGAATCATTTCCAGAAAAAATATATATATATATACATGAACGAACCTTTTTGATTGTTACATAACATATGGCAGAAACATATTTGTGTGAACGCCAGCAACTTGCCAGTAGTGCCTGACAAAGATCTGTGCTTTCCTTCGATTTTTCGAAGTTCTTCACATCGGCTGAAAATAAAATCGAGTTTTTGGACGTTTGTTGCGAAGATTAATTCAGATATAATTACTTATGAAATAAATACTGAATAAATTTCGAGGACTGAATAGATGGCTTACCAAAGATTTTTATGTGATCATTTGGAACGAAACCTTCAGGTGACATGCTATTTACAACGGGTGCAACCAGTTTACTTATTTCAAAACACATCGGTAACAAATCCTGGTTAATTGATGCAGCATACGAATCATTATTTGTTCTAGACGAAAATAAATGCGATAATAAAAATATAAAAAATAATCGAAAATCATACTTCCCTGCAGTAGAAAAATGTTCTGGGAAGTAAACATAGAATGTTTCAGCACTCTACATTTACGTTACGAATTTGTTGGTTGGGAAGACTAAATGACTTAAAATTGCCTTCTTTTGTATTAACTAAGAGATAACGCATAAGAGATTAATCTGACGTAAATCGAAAGTTCATCGATCAAAAGTTTAGAAAAAATCTCTTTCAAGAACCCCTCCTCCCCCCCCAAAGGAAATTACACTTTGCTGGCAAAGAAATAAATACGTTAAAAGATCATACAAGACAGATTGAAAATCCAGAAGTTCCAATACCACACAAATTGCGCCCAATAAGGAATAAACAAAGCCACGACTGGATGCTATCATTAGGAGATCTTCCGAAATGAGTCTCACTCGATTCTTACACATGTTAAGGAGATAGTAGAAAACTTCTTGCATGTTACCGGGATTTTTTTTAAGATAAAAGCGCAAGCGATAAGCGGATGTGAGTGTAAACAGTGATCGGATGGAGAACATTTGCTGTTTCATTTCTACCAAATATGATGCAAAATCCTATAAATTTTTTACTGTATGTAAATAAGATATAAAAAAATTTTACTAGTATAAAACACCGCATTTCAGTATGCAGCACAAAAATTATTCTGTAGCAAGTAATTTGTCGTGTGGTAAAAAAAAACGAGATTTCTCGATCATCGATCAAGAAATTCACACAACATTATACTCCTACTATATCTTCCTTAATAATATCTTGATTGTTAATTGGTAACTCTAAAAGGAATTATAAAGATCATACTAACAATTGCGAATTTCAAGGAGATATGATGATAACTTACAAAATTATGGATTTCAAAAAAAGATGAAGAGAGCAAACGCAGGGCTGAAATTTGACAAAGCTCATATGAGTCATCTAAACAATGTATGATACGCAAAATTTGTGTCTCTGTTGGCCTCAACTTTGTTAATAACTCGCAGAAGAGATCTGAAAAGTTCTTTAAAATTATTGAAACAAACTTGTGAAGAAATTTACGAAAATTAAATCGCAGATGCTTAGTTGATTCTTTAAACACAAATCTGGAATGAAAAATTCTTCAACATTTAATCTTATAGAAAATGTCTGATTTTTTGAGTTGAAATTGGTTCAAAATTTATACCGTTGTCATCGCTAACTAAATAGCTTTCCAGAAAAACATATTCCAGCATCTGAAGAGCCATTATACGCCTGCTGAAATTTGCATATTCCACTAGATTTTCAAAACATAAATCACGTAATGAGTAAATAAAATTCACATAAGGTTCTAACGCGCCTTCACCAATGCCATTTTTCAGAATATTTCGACCATTTTCACGTATCCGAATTAGTAACTGAAAAACATTAAAAGTAAACACGATGAATATAAAACTGTCAAGAATCAGATAAAGTTTCTGCATTATATTGTGCTACAATGAGGCCTTTTTATCCATGGATTGCTTGCAAATTAAGATGTAAAATGATGTCGAATTCTGAAATTTGTACGAAGTAATCCATATTTTCAACTGTATTCAAAAGAACTGAAAATAGGAAATTGCTTAGAGAACAAACCCTATTACAATCAAATTAGCAAGAATATGTTATCAATGGATAAAGCAAAAATATCTCTGAAGTGCAATCATATGTTATTCTCTTCAAAGGAACTTACAATATTATAAATCAAATGATTATTTTGGAGGGCCGGATTAGATTTTTGTTGGCAAAGAATTAAGATTAAATGTCATTAAATGCCATGCTGTCAGTAAATCTACCTTCTTCAAACCAGATAATATTGCCAATCTAATAGCAGGTGATTGTTCGGCCATATTTGTCGCCAAAAAGCATTTACATAGCAGTAACTGCCGACTGGAAATTGGCGCAGTCAACTTGGGATGATCGCAAATCAGATTCCAAGCCATAACGCGAATCTAAGTGCTGAACTTTACAGACAGTCAATCAGGTAGTTTTGCATAGTATTTCATCATTGATATTGATTATTAATATACGAAGAATGTTAGAGTTCGAAGTATTGGGCCTCACTTTTATAATTAAGGTAAGAAGAGTATTTAATAAAGAAACTACTGACATAAGCAATCTACATTCTTCTAGAGATAACTATACACATATAATTTGGTGAGTCTGCTTTTCCTAGTAAAATAAACATTTAAAAAGTGAAATATAAATGTATGTCTCCTCCACCTGTGCACTGGCACTTAACAGCGCAGAAATTACTACACTTTCATCGATGAATGAGGACCATTCCAGAACATTTCCGCTCCCTTTTCGATGGAAAAGACAAAATTTTGCAATGTAAAGTGGTACTTCGAGATTGACTGCACCACGTACATCACCTGTAATACATCGACATTTGATATCATTCTCATTCGTATCTCACTGACCTAATACTCAACGTATTTTTTACAGACATATCCTTTTTATTATGTATCAAAGCAGCTTTAACAAATGTTTGTTTTTCTTTTATTATACTTATAATGAGGCTGCTTGAACTGAAAATCTACAGGAGAATATATCTGAAAAAATTAGAAATCAAAGACTTCAAGACAAATAAACCTGATTGAAATGTTTTCAAGTTTTCAACCACCCAGTCCAAGAGCAATGAATTTTTTGAAAATTCAGGCAGCAAACGATCACGAACAGCAGTACGAATTGCTTTTATTGGTGACTGAAGTGATGCACGTAATAAATCACTGTGAAGCAGAAGCCGGTCTGCTTTGCCGTAATTCATCATAATATCCAGTGCAATGAGTTCGCTCACCTATAATAATGAGTTAACTAGAACATGATGTTCTTACGCCTGAAATGTTCTATATTATATATCATAGTTTGAAAATAGGATAAGCAAGTTGAATAAGCAGTGATTAAGAACTACAATGAAGAAACGATTGGGAAACCAAACACCAAATTCCTGATGTTCTGAATAGTGCTTACCACAGCAACTAGAGTTGGATTAGATAATGATGAGTACAACTCTTCACAGAACTCTTTGTCGGTAAGACCTTCCGAAAACGATGCCGTTATTTTGTTGTAAACTAACTGAAAGATAATGTTAAAGAGAATATTATTTATGTATTAAGAATTTTGTCGTAATTACTTCTAAAACATTAAAGAAATTTCTTGCTAAAAAAAGATGTTCATCAGACGAAGGTCTTCACAACAGATTTATAAATTATGCATTTGTAAGCTGCTAGTAATATGGAAAGCACAGTTTCCCACGATGCTGCAGAAATTTTTAAAGAAACTAAGTAAAAATTAGAAACATACAATGCACCGATAACGACCACGACACGACGACGGTGAATTTGCCAGAAACTTTCCAATATTTTTAGCCCATAAAGAAAGAGGGCCATTAGACCGAGATTTTGTTAAATGCAGTCTCATTAGCGATTCAAAAATGTTGATACAATCATGGCATACAGCCTCCGAAACATAATCCCAGAATTTGCAGACAAAATCGAATAATTTATTTTCATCGCATTCCC
Organism: Setaria equina; assembly: GCA_003012265.1. NCBI lineage: Eukaryota > Metazoa > Nematoda > Chromadorea > Rhabditida > Setariidae > Setaria > Setaria equina. Next base: position 22,039 of record PQVD01002412.1, read on the forward strand.
TTAATACTAATTCTTCTTCCCTAAAATATATGCTACTTCGAGACTTCTTAATTTCCGCACAGGTTCAGTTAGATTAACTACAATGAAAGTTATCAGTTTATGGAAATTCAGAAATGATTCCTTTTCAAACGCAAACCAGTGTTAAACTTGCCTCAGTACGGTCAATAATCTGGATAATGCTCTCGATATATCCAACATAATACTTGAATTGTTGGGATGTCTATAAAAATCATTTTATTACATACGCATAATTGATTGATCGTCAGTTTCGAATCTTCATATATTAGATGTTTGATTTTAATTGCTGTATCATTACCAATCATTTAGTAATTCCGGCGTTAGTTTGATGTGATTACTTTTATTGTTACGACACTGCTGGTATCATGACTAATATGTCGTATTCTTTTAATATTTTGGCTGTTATCCGGAAAATATGTAAAGGTTACTCTGTATACGGTCTTTTAATACCAGCATTTCACATGTGAATCAATGTTACTCCAGTTTATAATCTACGATTAACAGCACCTCTCAGAGAACTGTAATATCGCGGGAATGCATGCATCCACCATAAAACAGTCATGTTGAGTACAGCACTTTCGGAACCAATCTTTGGTTGGTTTCCGGAACAGAAAAGAGAAACAGGATACTGACGCTGTATCTAAGCCGTAACATTTCGGCTTCTCACACTCGATGGTCATCCTGCAAAATGACTTTTCGTCACAGCAATTCATTACAACTTACAGGAAGATTTCAGTACAGTCTAAAGTCTAACTTTTCAGTGAGTATTAACCAACACTTAACTTGCCTCCTCTAGTGAAATACCAACAGTAAACCTAATTAAACAGCTGTATTTCTATGGGCCGTATTTCATTTTCATGGGTTTTGGTCTTCTAAGAGATGAAGTTCGTTCGTCGATTATTATTGTAAAGGATTGCATCAGGGGGGATGTGTGACCGCGTGGGGCATTCTGGAGCTCTGGGAAATATCGGGAGAGATGTCTGGTAAGAAGATTGTCATTCACGAAATGTCTGGATGACTAAACGACCTGACTGGAGTTGATGAATAATCGAGTGTTGAAGACCTGAGCTCAGCTACTAGCAACATGTTATGGACAGTAATCTCTGTAAACAGTGATAATCGATCCTTTCTGTCTTTCATGTCAGTCATTTCCGTTGTTAGCAGTGAGAGTGCTGTAGAGAGAAGATGACTACTAGAACTGTCCCCATGAACATAATCGTTGCCGTAGATAGCTGTGGAGGAATCGGTCGAGATGGTGATATACCATGGTGTCTACCCGCAGAAATGGCTCGATTTGCCAAGCTGACCGCAGAAACAATGGACAAGAGAAAAATGAATGCGGTTGTAATGGGAAGAAAAGTTTGGCAAAGTATTCCAACCAAATTTCGACCATTAAAGAAGCGTCTAAATATCGTCCTCAGTAGGAAGGTAATTTTCTATCATTTTAATTTAATTTAAAGAATTGCGGATAGCTACACAAAAATTCCACAAAGATTATGTAACTTTTGCAGCTTTGTACAGTTAGTTTCATTTCCTATAAACTATTTGGAAATGCTGATTTTATCTCATTTGTTAAATGTAGCTTTTTCTATAGAGAAGATGCTAAAATATAGGTCATTTTTACTATGGTATCCTTCAGAAATTGTTAGGAGAATAGGTTTTATTGGCAGTGGTTTTATGATCTTTATAATTACTTCTTTAGGCTGCGGTTAATTAAGTTCATTTAGAATTTCAGTAAAAATTGCCAATGTTTGCTTACTTTAATAGCGTATATTGTAATTTGGATGTAAATAAGGCTAAAATTTTTTCTTCATGGCTTTTTGTAGATGGAAGAAATTGAAGATGAGAATGTTATAGTAGCTCGAAACTTCGAAGATGCAATAAGTCTGCTGCAAAGTATGAAGAATATCGAGACAATATGGAACATTGGCGGTCGAGAAGTTTATGAACGTGGACTTAGTTCACCATTTTTGAATAAGGTAGCTTTCCATTATTTAGTGTTGGAATTTAACTTCTAAAATATCGAGTTTTGCTGTTTTGTGTGATTTTGCTTCCGTTCCAACTTATCCTCCATTTCTTTCTTTTTCATACTATGGAGATTTTGCAGCTATATATCACTCGCGTGGAGGGTGACTTTTCGGCTGACGTCCTTTTTCCAGAAGTGGACTACAATCGTTTCGTGAAAGATGCAGAACTGGAAGAGGTACAAGAGGAAAAGGGCATTAGATATCGATATGAAGTATATCATGTTAAAATAGATACTCCCGCATGATACTTTGTTTCTATAAACGACTATACTTTTATCATAGTTGGTAAGCTTTCCGTTTTCCTTTTTATTCATTTATCTTGTCCTCTGCTTTTAATCTTTTATTATATTATTAATCTTCACTTGTAATGTTGACTTTCAAGTTGCATTAATGCTTAATTGTTATGTTTGCAGTTCACAGTTAGAAGTATGATGTAATAATTCTGTAGACAATGTATAGTTGAAATTATGCAGGCAATTTAGTTAACATGGGAAGTTTTTAATTAAATTATAGTTTAAATAAAATAATAATAAAAGGTCGAAATAATATCATTCGTCATTTGAAATTTTGGTAGTTTAACTTCATCATATGTGAGGATAAAAGTGCTCAGAAGTTATACTGTTAAAAATCTCAAAAAAAAAAAAAAAATGTTCCTATAAAAAATAAAGTCATGTATCTGTAGTTTGCTGGATCTAAAGAGGTACTTATTACTTAGTCTCTGGAAAGAAATAGTTGAGAATGTGATACTTCGCTTTATTCTCCTGCATCCTTTTTTGTTGAAAAGATGTTATTTCCGTTATGCTCACTGCAACATTTAATTACTTTTCAAAATATTTACCAGTCCTTGGATTAATTTTAAATGCATTGATGTGTTCTTGAAACAAATATGATATTATTGTTCTCGGATAAAATTTTATACCCTCATATTCAAATTATTCCGCTTTTTTATCGTACCAATGAGTCGATTTTGTACCTTTTTCAATTGCCATTTTGCAGAGATTATTATTGTTTGATATGGTATGGCATCTTTTAAAGTTCTGTGATTGTGGCATATTTTCCAGGTCGTTAAGTAATTGAAGTAGCAACGAAATGGAGGATAGATTGGGAACTATTTTTGAACGGTTGGAGTTACTGCACAGATTGAATGGTGTATGGTAAATTAATAGTTAGAGCTTTACAATTTACGAAGAATAAACCTTCGAGACATCGCAAGAACTCACTGCAAATGCCATTATTGAGAGATATCTGGTTACCTTAATTTTATATTTCAGCAGGTGTCGAGGCCGCTGTGCAATTTTTTGTTCTCAACTTGGTCGAGTTGGTCGAGCATTGTTAGGCAGAGTTGCTGGTGGGTAAAAGATTTTCCCGTAAGGCTGCGATGCTGACTATACTGAATTAGTCTCTTGAAATAAATTTTAGTTTTGAAGGGGTCTTCTGTACTAGATTTGGTTGGAAGTGACTGGTAGTGAAAATAGAGCGTAATTGTAACATTTTTACAGCAATTTCATTGAAATGGTGGGTAGAAAGAAGCGAAGCACTAGTACGAGGAATCATTTTGCTGAGGTAAATGTAAGTTTTATGACTTTTTCTGAAATACTGTTTGTTGTTTGTTGGAAACGAAGCTCTCTATCCATATTCGCACCATTGCAGTATCTTTCCTGTGTCATCTAAACATAAAGATGGATTCATAAAAACTTGAGGTTATACATTTAGCATTTACTGTCCATATCAAATATCGGAACAGTTTCCTAAAGTCTGTAGCATCATGTTTTATAATGAACCTATCAGTAGAAAAATCATGTAGAAGTTTCCAAAGGTAAAATATTATAATTCAGGAGTTAATTAATACCGAGTAACACTTCTCATACTTCTAGTAAAAGTGGATTAACTTTTTTATTTCAAATACTTCTCGAGTTGATCTCTCTGCATCCTTATTTGGTTCTATTTATTCTTAAACCGGATTTTGTATTGTCTTTTTAGGTTTCATCCTGCTTTTTTAAATCGTGGCATTTTTTTTCTTGAAATCTACACCTAAACTTTATCAATAATTTTTGTTTTACAAATGCTTATAAAGGTAGACTTGATAGGGTGTGCAACAATACAGTGCCGGTGATTTTGGACATAGCACTTATCGTGGCCAGTTTTCGAATGTCAGCAGTTTATGTCGTAATGGAAGTCTTGTGGATTCCGACTATTCTTCCATGACGACGACTTTTCATCGTAGATCAAAACAATACAATAATCATTTTAGTCACGAAACCAACAAAAAAAATGCTGCCAGCAGTAATACCGCGGTAATTTTTATGTAAATCAGAATGGTCTACCACCGTTAAACAGACTAAAATCTTCCTTTTTTTTTTTTTTTGGAGCTCCATCAATATCAAAAGATTCTCTATCCTCAGTGATTAGGAAATGTGAGAGAGTACTGATGACCTTACATCAAGATTTTGTATTAGGAGAAGTCAAGCATTTCTTCACTTTTAATTTCAGCCTAATATGAATGGGAACTGCATTCCAAGAAGTGCAAGTCGAGAAACTGGTTCTGCTTCTGCTGGTAGTGTTGTTTCGGGTGATCCGGATGAAGATGGCTTTTTATCAGGATCAGGTCAAGAAATCGAATCTGATGATTTGCGGTGTATTGAAAGGCGAAGTGTTGCACTAATGACTGAGAAGGAGTCGAGTTGCTCTGTTAGTACACAAACAGGTGAAATTTTCTCATCAAAATCGGGGATTCCTTATGTAAATTATTTATATCCTGTTATTTTTCTTTTTTAAAGGAAGTTGAATTCATAGAAATTTCATGAAAATTTATTCACTTTAAGTTTGTAAGGCCACAAAAATTCATGACACCATAGTCTCTGCTCTCTTTGATTTTAACATATGAAGAACGCTCTACTACTTTTTTATGTGCATAATTTGTAATTTAAGTCGATGGTGCAAGCTCAGATCTGTTGTTGGCTATGTGTAAGATGAAGCGATGGCAGCGAGTTGAAGCTATTGCGGAAGTAATCCAGTGTTTGAACGCTTATGAGCAAAGGTTGATAAATAAAAGACCTTATTTCCCTATACACTTCAAATTGCAGTCATTAACAATCTGAATGAGTGAATAAGCAAATTTCCATTAAAAGTATTCTTGGATTGCCTTTCATTTATGGAGTAATATATAGCTTTCATTTAGTGCAACATTTATGTATATATTTATAAGTGTTTATAAAATGCAGTCCATTTCTGTAAAATTTATTGATTAGTATTTCTCACGTCTCAATTATATCTTTTTATTTACAGATACATAGGAACATGTGTGGAAACAGCCGTGCGGTCAAAATCATTGTATCTTCGACAGTATGAATTGCGCTACAATGATGCTTATTTCCTACAAAATTTTGTAGAATCAGCTTCATACGCTCGGCTTCTGGAGCTTGCCTTTCCGATGTTGTGCCTTTTACATTCAACGAACCGTCCAGCAGCTACCGCCTATATGCGGTATTTTCTTTTGATACTTCCTGAAAGTTTAACTCATCCTATTACTTTATTTTATTATATTGGACCAAATATTTCTTTCATTTTATATTCCTTGGATTGATTACTTTTCCCGTAAATAAATCTGTTTGCGGTATTTTAGGCTAATAGAACGATTATATGATGAACTTATTACTGCATCTGCTAACAAATCACCTCACGAGAAGGAGGAAATGTTGGACTCGGTTACATTCTTATTTATTTTATTTAGAAACTTCTGATTTTTTTTTCTTTTCAAATCTAAAAAGGATGAATTGATACAGTCTTTGATTACTAGTCTTTTTTTGAACAGATTTTAGTTTGGGAGCTAGTTTAGGGGTTCCACTTATATTCTGAGAAGTTGGAAAATAAGAGACAAGCCTGCTATGGTTCTGATGAAAACTGGAAAGGGAAACATTGTATTTATGGACTTTGTTTATTTTCAGTTGCGTATGGCGGTTTCTGCAGCGCAACATCATGCAGCTTTCTCCGTGGAGCATAAAATTAAACTTGAGAATTTTCGAACATACTTAGAGACTTTGTCTCCTCAGCCGGTTGCTCCGGTTGAGAAGCAGGTGACTTATGTAAATTGATATTCTCTGTAGATGTTATTAAGATTTGCGTTGAATATCGTTCTGAGTTTTGGTGCACTACTAAATAGCCAGACTCTAAGATTCAAGGTACAAGCTTATGGGCGACTTCCTTTTGAGGCGGTTCCTTTCTGTTTTGCATAGCCTCAGATTTAATGTGTATTTTTTGTGTTTTCTTTTAGGTTTCTTGTAGAGAGCAATACTATTTCTTTGAAAGATAATAATACAATTTAAATTTGAGTTATAATTGGGTCGACTGATTTTGTAGAGTTGCGAGGCTTCTACGTCTGAAAATGATGACGTACCGGTTGTCATATCCCATTTGGACGCTGAAGTTGCGAATGACGATTCTTCTCCGAACATCTTCTCGATAGCGGTACATTTTTTTAAAGATTTCTTTTACTGCTCCTACTTTAATTATGCTTTAGTTAATCATAAAAAACGCAAAATGACCTTGTGCGTTTGCCTGTAATGAATTTGTCGTTGTCAGAGCTTTAGCCGTATAAAAGTAGTTTATTAGCCAGTCATGTTTTTTTTAATGCTCTTATTGAATAACTTTAGTCTTATTTTTTTCTAGATCGAATGGAGTGATATGAAAACATCGTATATTGTCAGGACAGCTGATCAGATCGCTGATTTACATAATCGTTTATTGGACAGTTTCCCGAGTGAAGCAGGAGCTCAAACGGGCAATCCACGTGTTCTTCCATATCTTAATCGTTCACAGCCTAGTTCTATTTTGGGTTACATTCGGTAATATATTGGTTTTTTTACGGGTAATGACAATAAGTCGAAATTTGCCAATCTTGGAACTTGGCGTAGAATAGGTGTCGAGGAATTTTTCCCCGAATACTCGAAATATATGTAACAGTCATGCTATTTGGTCATTCTGCGTTACATTTTTTGTTAGAGAACTTTAATGGCATTATTAAGTGAGAATTTGTTGCAGTGCACTGCCAGATCTTCCAGCTCGTGTCCTGGTTTGCCCAATAGTGCGTGATTTCTTTTATCCATCGCGGTTAGAGAGCTGTTCGCTTACATCGGCTCCTCAGTCGCTAATCTCGCGTTCTTTGCCTTCTCTTATTGATTTGAAAGTAAGATTACCTTTTCTTTTTTTTTTATTTATTTGCCATCATCCTTTTAAAAGTGAGGCAACACCATCATCTGCTCTTAATCCAAGGAAAAAAAGAAGACATGAGGAAAATGCATCCCCAAGTGAAGGAGAAATTTTTAATTGTTATTAAGTGTAAAAGGAAACTAACCTTTGTAATAACGCAACTATCATATTTGTAGTTACGGCCAATTAGTATTGAAATACACTATTCCTTTGTCATGATTTGTTTTCCTGTATCCTCACCGACGTGCCCTCTAGTCTTTCGGTTAGTTTTAGAATTTTTCTATTTTCAGAAGCCTCCAACAAGCAGTAATGCTCCTTCATCATCCAATCCACCTTTATCTGAAACACCTGCATGTCATCCTTCATTATCAGTCACATTTTTACCTGTAACAACTGTTTGTTCTGCTGGTATGATGGGTTGTACCAGTGTAGCTTGTCCACCATTTTCAATGGCAAATGTACCTCCTCCACCCCGTGGTCCGCTTTTATCACTAGCACGGCCGTTATCTCTGCTGGCTACTACCACCAATGTCCAAGCTTATCCATCTCTACTTTCACTACCTCCAAATCCCAATGGATTATCATGTTGCAACTGTGCTGGTCGTCATCCATTTGCATACTGCACTCAACCAACGATGCTCCAAATTATCGCAAGTGGTAAGTTTTTTGGAGCCATTATTAATGACTTAAAGTCTGTGGTCCGAAAGAATTTATGATATAGTGTTCTATTTTCGGCTTCTTTGGCTTTTTTTTAAAGCTTAAATTAAAATTACGTGAATTTTACTTAAATCAAATTTTTGTCGAAATTATACTCGCGTACTCAGGCAATTTAGACTACAAATTTTATTTGGAAATTCAATCTTAAGTCATACTGCAATGTTGTCATTGAACTTCCTGTGCGTCGCCATGTAATACATATTTTTTATCTGGGTGAGACTGAGAATTAAGTGGTCTGATTAAAATTGCAGGTGAATATAGGATTGATTATAATAATATGACGACGAGTATGAGTTCTACCACTTTACCATCCGAAATGACGGGAAGTGTTGCATCGATCAATAATTCTGTTTCACCACCTTCGACAAATTTTTCCACACCACCACCAGCTCCAAATTCTTACTGATGAATGATACTGAGGCTGAAGTTGCTGCAAAAGTATGAAATTTTGTTCTGTTTGTCAGGGCGTGCCTTTTACTTTCGACTGCAACAGTTTGTGATTGTTTTCGGTGTTTTAGAAGTGTATAATTACTCTTTGTCATTTGCAATGGCAAAAATCAAAATGATATAACAGAAGTTTTCTACTAGTTTTGTCATACACCGAATTTTTTGAAGCTCTACATTGCTGATTAAAGATAGAACTTTTTTCTATCATGAAAAGATTGATCGCTTTCTCAAAGCTCCATCGAATCCTCATATTGGATGTAAAAGTGTGAAGCATTCCGTCATCATTCAATATAATATATTTTTAGGATAAAATTGATTATAAGCGTGATAATTATAAAAGTGAAAATGTCAAAATTAAATATGTGGTATCTTATAGTTTATTTTTTGTTAAATTGCTTCTTTCTTGTTTGTGTATTGCTCACTCGTAGTTGGAAACATTTTTTTATATACTTTCTCTTCGTTTTTTTCTATTTGGAGGAATACTTTATCTTAAAATTTTTTCTCTCTCTTTTTTCCTTTTTTTTTCACTTATATAAAACAAAAGTGATTAAAGAAAAGAAGGCTTGTAGTAAACTATGAAGTATAGTGTTTTGTTGTAACTGTGGGAGACTAGTTTAGCGTGCAAGTGGTCTGCATGAAATGTACTCTTCCACAGTGCGTTTTGTTCCTCATATTAAAAAAAATTTCATATAACATATTGAAAAAAAAAAAAAAAAAGCAAACAATAACTGTTTAATTCTTTTATTCCACGCTGATGGTTTTCGAGTGGTTTATGGACTGTCAAGAACCTTTTTTTGAAGCACGCTGGAAATTCTCTCCATCAAGTTTTAATCTTTAAAATTTTCGCAACGAACATTTCTATCATTAATAAGAAATCGTTTGGGGGGTTTTTTTTTTAAATACTAGTACATTTTTTGTCATTTTCATGTCATCGCTTAGAAACGACAGTAATGAATTTCCTTCAGTTTCAATTCAAAAAATTGGGGTGCGTGTGTTTTTTTTCCTCTTTATTCTTTTACTTTTTAATTGGAATCCAGAAATGCAAGAAATGACGTTGTGAATATTAATATCTGATTTTTTTGTGGGTACTATTAACTTGTTTTTCCACTTTTTTTAGGTTTTGGTGGGCAATGTAAACATGGCTTTTTTGTTTAGATGTTTGTGTTTCTTTAGTATAATACACTTATTTGATTTGATGTGAGGATAGAAACTGCTGTCGAAAACAGCTATTTAGAAGAACAGAAGAAAGTTTGTGCATGAGATGCTCATGTTTAAAGTTACTACTTATAAATAGTTTTACTAAAATAATGTGCAAACTCACTGTAATTCTTACTTATATCTCCAGATTTTTTGTGGGTACCATCAACTTCGCAATGTAAACATGGCTTTTTTTTGTTTAGATGTTTGTGTTTCTTTAGTATAATACACTTTTGTCAGATTATTTACTATTGATTTTGTTGTTTTAGAGGTTCTGTTTTGCTCCCATTGGTATTCAAAGAAATTCCGGTGTACGATTAGGGTCATAAGTTTGATATTGACACCAGCGGGCCATTCGCTGAAGTTTGTACCGATTTCTTAACCTATTATGGTAGTCCCAAAGGTTTTTCGGTGTGCTAGTTTTATGATTGTACCAAAGGTTTCCCATTGCTTCTTGTGTTCTGGTTTTTGTAGTAATAGCAAATTTTCTAACTTTAAAAAAATTTTCGAAACTTTGTGGCTTTAAACTTCAATTGGTGATTTGGTCCAAAAGATTCAGAAACATGTTGTTGTGCCTCAGTGATACAAATGAAGCAGAAAGGAGGACCTTTTCGTAAGGTTCAGGAAGGAAGATTTGGTACATTGACAGTTGTTAGCTTGAGGAAACAGTGATGACATGGGTGCTCACTGTGGTAATTGGTACACATTATGTGCAAATTATTATTTTAGGATTTCCATCGTTAGCAAATTTTGTGCAGTTCGTCATTTCCGCACACAAAGCGCATCAATTTTTGCAAATTTTTTTTTCTCAAATTATTTATATTCTGTTTTTCAACATTTAAAAGCTTTCATATCTCTCTGTATGGATGGGTGTGTATATGTATCCATGTTTCTGTTTGTTTTAATTCCTTGAATGATGCTTCCAGCCAGAAAATGAAAAAGCAGCAGCATTTTGTTTTGTCAAATGTTGGCCTATGCTGACTCCATTGCTAATTGCTTCATCTCTTGCATTGAGTAGGAGAAAATAAAAGCAATACATACATCTTCCAATTTGGATTCCTCTTTCTTTTTTTGATACAAGTTAACTAACTAACAGTTCAACATATTAAGAAGCAAAAATGGATAAAATTGAAACAGTAACAAATTTTAATTCCCCCTCTCCCTTCACTCTCCGCTTAATATGCAATTTTTTTATCAAGTATTTCTTCTGCAGTAGCATATTTGTTAATGTATTATCAATATTGTAAAGAAGTTGGATTCTTCGATTCAGTGATTCATTGGAAGCGGTATAAAAAGTAATGAAAATACTACTCGTATCTTTGAAATTAGAAATGGTATTCCAGGAGACATGTGTATTTTGAAGCAATAATTTAACAAACAAACAGTGGTCAAATCATTCTTGAGTTTTTCGGTGAAAAGATATCCCAGTGCACTCGTATTATTAACCAATTTTATTGGTGAGAATAGAAGAAATCAGAAAAATATTGAGCAATCAGAATCGAAGAATGGATTTGAGGAGCTGTTGCTACAGCTTATTCTTTCCTCGCTACCATTTCTTCCGAGGGTTACACCTGATTGGCATACAAATTTATAATTTACACCACAATTGCTATCCCAGTACACTGTTTTACCACATTCATATCGTATACAGAAATAAATGCACAAATCCAGTTGCAGGAATGGCAAGAATATGCAGAATGAGAATCGATCTTGTTGGGGTGACGGTGATCTGCAAAATTATAAATCATTATATACTAATAATACTGTAAGCAAGCATGGTGATACGTACATATTTTACAATAAGTCCGACTTATTTATTGTTGAGATTTTCTTCAAACAAATATTCCAGCAAAAAAAAAAAATTCCTCTTGAAAGGAAGAATGAAAGTTGTTCCATTCCTGAGAACTATACACTTCCAACAAAAACCAACAGTTGGAGCCTTCGAGAAAAAAAAAAAAAAGTGCCCGTTTTTATTAGGATATGCTTCTTCCGTTATCTCCTCATTTTACAATTTCCTGCTGGTTCCGTTTTGTTCCGTAATTTTCCTTTTTTTTTTTTTCTTTTTTTTGCTAGTTCAATTCATTCCAGAGACGATGTGAGTAAAGCAATCTGACAGCTAAAAATAAAGAGAAAAAGAGAGAAAAAAACTTAGACTTATTCGATATTGTAAAGTCTTACTCTATATAAGCGCCTTTTACAACGTGTGAGGTAGTCCAGTCGTCAAAGGTATACAATATTTCTATCTGCAAATTTCATTGCATCGTTATTTAAAAAGTCGAAGTTTAACAACATTCCGAAGATATTTTAAGCAGTTCCTAAAATCATACGACTGTGAGATATACTTCTGTAATTGCATTAATTCATCCCGATCAATTAGTGGTCTCAATAAGGAATGAATTAAGTCCTAGAAGTGGCAATAAAAATAATTGCCAAACAAAAGCATGGAAAAATTTCCGTATGGATGTCTATCTAATGTATCAGTTGTAAATTGAAGGACGGTGATATAAATGATAATTTCGAGCTTATCTAATCACTGTTTATTTTCTTTAAATACAGACTTTTTTTTCATAATTCAAATTTTTCACTCGAACAACGCCGGTGATAGCACGACCGAACCATCGAACACTTTCCAAATGAACACACTGCTCACCGACCAACCATCTCAATTCATCCTCCGTTGGTAACCAAAAGTATTTTTCCAACTGCAATTCTGATCCTGAAAATTTCTACTGGAAAAAAGTGTAAGACATGGAATAATGATTTGTCATCATAATATCTTGCTGCTTCGATTTCAATGCAACTTCTGAAGACATCATATTATTCTTTCAATCTGATCTAATTTTCTTAATATATTTCATTTAATTTTTGTCCGTATCATAAACTTAGATAACTCAACATGGAGTTATATATATTAAAATGTGATGTTCACAAATACAACCAAAGCGATATCAGATTAATTAATAACAATAATAGTTAATTAATTAATTAA
>PQVD01002423.1:0-11599 GCA_003012265.1 Setaria equina
TCTCATTTGAATTTTTAAAAGAATTGATGAAGAAAGAGAATAATAAATAGTCACAATGATATCAAAATAATTTTGACATCATTATACGAAAATTAAAATGCTTATCGAGTTTTTGCTGTTAAAAAAATTTTTGTCAACTTTAACAAATTTTGACAAATATTTTTACATAATTAAATTATAATATTTTAAATTACTAATTTGTTTAATATTGTCTCTTGGAAGTTTTTTTTTTTCGTTGACAAAAATTAATTGCACAGTTAAAAAGAGATATAGTAAATTTTACAGTACTAATTCAATGATAAGATTATAATTTACATGAGGAAATCAATTTGTTTCAAATTTTCAAAATTAAAAAAAAAAGAAATCAAAATTAATATTTCTTTAGTTTGCAAAATAATTAATGAAAAAAAAGTATTCTAATTAGGTGTAATTATTGATAAAATGATTTATAAATTCACTATTTGTCACCTATTTCATCCTTTTGTCACTTTTCTTTTTTCATTTACTTAAAATGGAATGAAATGACAAATTAAATTGTTTAAGTGTATTAAGCTGAACTGAAAATTGAATTATTTGCTAAAGTGGAATAAAACAAATATTCATGCAACTTTTAATATAAAATTGTAGTCTTATAAATTAGAAAAGAACTAAAAAAAATTTTTAATTTAAATTGAATTGCGTATGTATGAGTATTGTTGTTGTATAAAATGTTCAAGATTTGCAATTTTTAATTTTATGATGTCGGTTTCTGTTTGCATAATTACTTACTCTTTTGTTGATATCGACTTTGTTTCTTTTTCTTCCGTCCTTTTTTAGCAAAAATGAATCTGTTAGTAAAATTGAACAAAAATGTTAAGATGATGTAGAAATTGAAAGGAAAATGCTAGAAAGTTAGTGGAGATTTGGAAAAAAAAAATTAAAAATTGGGAGAAAGTTGAGCGGAAATTGAAGAATTGGATGGGAACTGAAAATAAACAGGAAATTCAGTAGAAATTGAAAGACGCTAGAAATAAAAACAAGGAACTGGATAGAAAATAAAATGAGCAGAAATAGATCATGGAAAAAAAAAACCAGGAATTAAAAAAGCTAGAAAGTAAATGGAGAACTGAAAAGAAATAAAGGTTGAATGAGCAATGGAAAGAATTAAAATTAATGTATAAATTGAAAACTGAACAGAAATTGAAGAAAAGTAGAAATAAAAAAGGTAAAACAGGAAAAAGGAACTAGAAATTAAACTTTTTTGCAATATCTTACTCACATAAAACGCTTCACATATATTCAGCAGTTACACAGTCATATATGCTTCCATGTTCATATACTAGAGCGGGAAAACAGGAAATTTTCATAAGGACCGAAATACAATGGCCGTGTTTTATTTAGTAGTTGTATAATTTCGATTCTCGCTTCGGGGAATGTCCGGGGTGTGCGGTGTGTGGTTTTTTTGGTATGAGGATTGGCTAGGCTGATTAGATGCCTAGACGTGAAAATTCGAGTATGGTATTCGGGGTTTGGGAGATTTAATACACGTGTAAGATCCAGTAGGATGAATTTACGGTTGTTTGATATGACATAAAGTTTGATCAGATCGCTCATGTGTTTGTTCAGTTATCAATCATCTAATGGTAATCGATTCGAGCTTGGAAATTCAGACTCGTTGAAATATGCAATGAAGTATGACAGTGCCTTGTAAAGGGAAAATAAAGAGGTAGCTTTGTAGATTGGTTATCAAATTTCAGAAAAAATAAATTCGAAATGACGGCTGAAATGCGAGATATGATCAATCAGCTGATGGGGACAAATCGAGCAGAAGAAGAAGGACGACGTTTGGTACCGTATAATCATCATACCGTATGCCGAGCTTTCTTACTTGGTTGTTGTCCTCATGAAATTCTGGCTGATACTCGCCTGGAATCACTTGTCGCTTGTAACAAGGTTTCCATTTTTTAATCGTATGGTTGTGGTTTGATGAGGGCGACATATTTCATATCACTTGTTACATGGGTGCTGAATACTTGATACCATAAATCATAGATAAGCATTTATGACTTGTTCTTTTACTGTAAACTGGAAGTGGGTCTTGCTTAAATTTTTCGTTTTGCAAGAGTTGTACTAGATTCTTTTGTGAGTTTTAAATTAGTTTGGATTGGGTTTTGAGTTTATTTTGTATGATTACTAAATTATAAGTACGTTTATGTTAGATTCGCTTGTGTAAATTATAACCTGGTATTACTCTAGTGGTTAGTCTTATCTTGTTCGGAAGTTGCCTTTTTTCTTGTTTTAGGTTCACGAAAGCGCGCACAAAGCTGATTACGAGAACGCTCAAAAGCAGCGAGATCATTTTTATGATATTGATGTATGTTGTAAACATTTTAGTTTTAATGTTACATATTGCAGATTTTCAGCCTAATTTTCTTTACTACGGTTTTCGGGCGATTTCTTAAACTCGTGTTAAATGAGTGAATGCAGGAACTTCCGCGCGATGATATTTCCCTTTTAGAAAGGATATCTTCATGAGAACATATCTCTTTGTGTTTTTTTTTTTTTTTCTTAAGAAATATTTTGGTACTGTCAAGTCTAGGCTACTTTGAAGCTTCCAAATGTAGTAAACTGATGATACTACAGTAGGTGGCGCAAACAGTTTTTGCTGAGTTCTTTGTCGCACTTTTGGAAACTATCGAAACATATACAATGTCCACCAAACAATAACATTGGCCGTTGAATTATTACCGGAACGAGTTGTTTAGTTTTCTTACTTTAGGTATTGTTGTTGTTTTATGCATGTGAAAGGGAGAGTGCCCTTCGTGCAAATACCGAGAAACTCTTTCAATCATCGTTCGAAAAACATAATGGGAATTCGTATGTCCACTGTTGTTGAAATTTCTTTAGAGCGCCAAAGAAAAAAAATTGGAGAAAAAAAAAATGAGATTTTTACTTCTTTCTGGCAGCATCTATGTCTCATTTTGAAGCGTCACTTTAAATGTCGAATTTTCTGTAGTTAAATTGAAAAGGCGTGGTTCTGTTCTTCATTATCATGTAACAGTAGCAGAACAAAAGATAAGCATTGACGAACTGTGGGCGCAGCAGTGTAGAAACTTTCGTCTGGTAATGAAATTTTGCAGCTGATTGGATTTGTCTGCAGCGCGCGCCTTCATCCTGGTTCAGCTCTCCTACTGATTGTCTGTTTTTGCCTTTTTTTTTCTTTGCTCATTACGCTTTTTCCTATTCTTTTTTTTCTTGTTCGTTCATGCTTCCATCTTGGAATTGTTCATCCAATTTGTTGAAGGTTTATCTTCTTTTGTTGTTATTTATCTAGTCATTAAAAAGTGTAAAAAAATTGCAGGGTTTTGAAAGATTGGAGGAGGCAATCCGTATTGTTGATAAAGAAATTGAACGGACAAAAGAGAAATTGAAGAAAGATTGCGAAAATGAAATTGATCAAGCAGAGATCTTGAAGGTTTTCATTTCTATAAAATTTTCAAAAAATTTTTTGAAGGTAGACATGTAATTTTTTTTTTCGTTGCAGACACAGATGATTGGTGAGCTAGGTGAAAAGATTGGAACAACAATTGTAAAAATGGAGGCATTGGGAAATGAAGGTAAGGTGGAGGAAGCAATGGAATTGTCGAAAACTATTGAGGAATATAAAAGGAAGAAACGGGATCTTGAGGTGAATTTTATTTTATTTGTGTTTGTTAGTGAATTGGTGCACATTCGTTTCTTTCTTTTTTTCTTGAATTTGCACTTCAGTGCGATAAATGAGCTGTAACTGGTAGTGTCGTTAACGAATTATAGGGTACATTTGGAATTTTTAAACTAAGATGAAAGAACTATTAACTGTTTGAAACAACACCCTACATAAGTTTTAATGACTTATTACCTTTTGTACTGTATTCTATTTAAGAATGATGTGCGAACAGTACTGAATACACCACAAGTAAGACTTCGGGTATGTGATATGTGTGGAGCACAACTTAGTCTGATGGAACATGAAACACGTTTAGCTGATCACTATGGTGGTAAAATGCATTGTGGTATGGAAACTATTCGTGAGCAGTACACCGAAATGAAGGTAATATTTCTAAATCTGTTGTAGAAACTGAAATGATTAAAGGTGAAAATGCCTCGAGCTCGAACATAGTAAAGAAAGTATCCAGTGTGGGTTGAGATGTATTGCTTTTTGAATTTTTTATAAATTTATCAGCTCATTCTAATTTTTCTAAATACATTCACTGGTTATGGGAACTTCGAGTTTCTGATTCTGTTACTGATTGATAATGTGAATTAGTCCACGCTCTCTAAAAAAGCTTTCCATGTTCTTTTGGTATCATCTAGTACTGATTATTTTTGCAGAAGACAGTTGAAGAAAGACGTGCTGAATGGAAGAAAGTTAGACTTGGCCTAGGAAGCCCACGAGATGACAGGAGGTATTGTCTCTCGGTATTCTTTCACTGAATATCGATTGTGAAAAATGTAAAAAAATGTGACTTATTGTAGGAGGAATTCTGTGTTTTTTAGTGATCGTGACAGAAGGGATCGCGATTATCGTGGTCGGGAACGTGATTATGATTCGCGCGACCGAGAAAGAGATAGAGAAAGAGATCGTGACCGCGACCGTAATGGTGACCGTTCCCGTGATAAGGATCGTGAACGAAGGCGCAGGTTTCATTCTTTTCTTTAATTAATTTACGATCCATATGTTTCTTGTGATGGTTTCTATGAGATTTCGAGAGTTCACTCAGTAGCAACATGCCGACTGTACATCGCAGGGGATGAATGTATGAACAGAGGGGCAAAGTGAAATGGACCCAAAGTTATGGTAAGTTCAGCTTTTTATAAAAGTTTTTAATATGATTAATACAAATGCCCTTAAATCAAATCTTGCAGTCGTTCACCAAGACGTCGATCTCGTTCCCCTCGCTCTTCCCGTGATCGAGACCGGGATTCGAGACGAAGCGATCGTGAAAGGTATTAGAACAAACCTTCGGCAAAATGCATTTGCTTAGGAGGTTCCTTCGCTGCTTACAAAAGACCACTACGTGCTTTAGGGATTTCCTCTTTAAAAAAACTTTTTCGTTACGGATCGAGTCACGGTTAGAGTGATGATTAGCATGAACAGTGTGAGTTGACCATTAGTTGGTCACGGATATTTACGAGATATACCGTAGGCTTGCCATACGATAGTTGCTTGTTCTGCATTCACTTCCTTATATTCATTCCTCCTATCTTATTAATATTGTAATAGTTACGAATGCAACGTATAGAAATGGCATGCCTTTATAGTAGAACTTTATTTATTGGTGTTTGAATTTCATACACTCATCAAGTTTCGGCATTCTATGTTTTAAAAAATGGAGGATTATATGAAAAAAAAATGCAAACAAAAATTTAGATTTTCAATTTCAGACGCAGGAGCCGTGATCGTCGATAAAACGATGTAGTAAGTGACCGATGAATTTCAGTTCGTTGGTTATTTGTTTCTTGATTCTTGTTTCATTATTATGTTTTTTTCTCCTCTCCTTGGGATTATTAATTTGTGCTGCTAGTGTATGTGGTGCATTGTGTTTTAATATGAATTTTATAATTTACTGTAATTAAACATAGATGACAAAAATATAACACTACAGAGTTCAACATCGCCCTGGTCTGGTTACCGCGAACCATTTGTTTTTGTGCTGCAAACCAGCTTGCTCCGTTTCTGAAATAAAAGTACTTCTTTAAGTAATGAAACAATCTAACAACATCAAAAGCCCTCTTCAAAAATTTTCTCAACAAAACGAAAAAAGGACCGACATATTAAAGGGGTTAACGTACATGAAATACATAATTACGAAGGTCCATGGAATTGGGGCCGAAGTTTGCTTTTCCTAAAATGAATTGTACGAAAAGAAGCATAATTTACTTGTGAGCCTTTGATTCTTAGTTCTTTTTTGAAGCAATCGAGCCCGAAAGTCGGACAATGGTTGGAGTGGCGGCGCCGACAGCGGAACAACTTTAAATGTTGAAGTTCTAAAATTTTTCTTTTTGCGCCATATGAACATATATATTATATACATCACTGACGTAATGAAATAACCCACTATTCATTTCGTAGGTGAACGGATGGGTTCCATAATCCTACTTTTCGTTTGAAAGTGTATTTCGAATTCTTGAAGGTACTCGAACTCTGAATTTTAAAATATTCTTTAGAGTAGTGTCTTACTTAGTCTCCGATTTATATACGCCTTCATTAAGTTTGACCACTTTGTACTTCTTGCGGCGCTTAGCTTTCTTTCCTGACTTTTTGTCCTACAAATGTTTTCTTTTTATTTTAAGAGAAACCAAACATTCAAGAGAAGAAAACCGGTCGTTACGTACCACTTTCTAGTTATTTTTTGGATAAAATTGGCCAGACAATGATGAAGAAAATACATACTTTTACCTTTGGAGCAGTCTTTATTCCAGGTGTTTCACGATGAGGCTTTGATGAAATCTCCATGGGACAGTCATCCTCACTATCTCGTTCAATTTCGATAAATTCCGGTAATTCTAAGAAACTAATATACTTAAAGAGAAATAACAGAAAGAATGACTGGGCGATATTAAGGGAAGCAATAATATCTGTAACAGTTAAAATAAGCGCAAAATAAACCTCCTTTCATCGCGGTCCCCATTTTCTATTTTTTGTTTTTCTGGAGCTTTTCTGCTTTGGTTAGTTCGTTTTCCAGAGCAGTTAATTGTTCTTTCTTCTGAAGTTTGGCTAATGGATGGATTGGATAACAAAACAAATGAGACCTACTTATTAAGTTATAGATGAGTACAATACTTAGAACTATTCATCGTAAAAGGAAAAATTCTGAGAATAAATGGCATTAGTCCCAAATAAAAATGTTTTAATGACACAACAAGATAGGTTGTATTTAAGTGATAGTTAATGTGTCACTTGAAAATCTTTCTTGAATTATGGCCATCAAACTGCTTTGACCGATTTTTTTTTACTAAAAGAGATATTTGCTTCATAATTTGCCTTTTAATTTTGATACTTTAAAAAGGATACCTGCTTCACGAATTCCTCCAGACGATCGATGTTTTGGAATAAGCCTTCAAGTTGTTCAATTTGTTCGCTGATTGCTGCCACACTATCACTGACAGCCTTTATATCAGTTTTCACTAATCCGCCTAATGTTTGTAACTCTTCAGCAGCAATGACACACTCCTCAACGCAATCTATCGTTTTCTTATCACTGCCAATCTGAAACACCGACAGTTCACAGTTAAAAGGATGAAGAAAATTGAAACCTCCAAAAACTCAAAATGAAAACCTTAAATGAAACGGCTGAAAGACAATTGGTGATATTCGTTGACAAAGTAGACAGTTCGTTTTTAATAATTTCCTTTGGTGGTTCAATACAGTCTTCTTCCAGCATGCACAAGCTAAACAAGTCGATTAAAGAATTCCTTCTTATAATATTACATAACGAATAAGAACTGTTTTGGCCCTAACATATCTCCTTTGCCTTATATTTATCACCTCTTATAAACATCGAAATCTTAACAGATCTGAAGTATCATGTCGAGCGAAAAGAACTGCTTCAAGTCATACAAATGTAAGCATTTTTATTTCATTTTGCAAATGGGGAACAAAAAAAAAAAACAATATTTTTTAACAGGCAGTAGAAGTATCGACTGAAGTGTGTGTACAGCAAATAGAAAGTGGAGAAAAACAATGTAAGAAAGATACACTGGAAAAATCTTACACAGAATAAGAAATTTTTCAATAAATCTTGATCCAACTGAACAAATTCGTGGTAAAAGATCGAAACAAACGTGACGCTGAATGTTTTTCAAGCTTTTTAAAATGAAAGCTTTTATTTCTTCTTGTTCCTTCTTTCTCTAGCACAAAAGCTTGAAAGCAGATAGTTGTAGCCCGTTGTTGTCGAGAATATCACGGCATAATTTTTTTCATTGGAAGAAGAAGGAATGTAAAGTTTTAGGATAAATAAGATTTCAGAGGTCCATAATCTCGTGGAGAAGTATCTCGAACTCTTGCTTGTATTCGGTCATCTGATGCTTGAAAATTTCCCTTAACTGCATCACTATCACCTGACAGCAGCAACTGGAAATTAAAAACAGATTTTTAAGGAGATATTTACTCTTTTAATATTAAGAAGCCTGAATTCGACAAATTCTGTTCTGCCTATTTCAAGTTTAACTCCAGTATACTTTTAGTTCATGTTCTTCACGGTAGTGGATAAGGATTATATGGCTAATGCAAATTATTAGAAAAGTCAGAATCTAAAACATTTGGTTTCCTGATCATATTTTGAAGTTATGTCTGCAAGAGATTCTATACCTGGTTCTCACTATTCAAACCACACAATTTCTACAAAAAATTGCTTTCTGCTTAAAGAAAAAAGACACATGGCTGTTTTTGCCAAAAATTCACCTCTCTTAATTCGAGATATTTCAATCCACTGCTAATATGAGCATAGTTAGCTGCACTGCATATCATAAAATGCTCCAGTCCTTTGATCACTATCAAACACGAAATTAAACCAACTAAATACCATGCAAATGCACTCCATGAAAGAGCACAAAACTGTTGCACATCACCGCCACAAAGCCTCAAGGACTAAAAGAATTTTTTTTCAATTAAAGGATAAAAATCATAATGAAGCATTCTACCACAGTGTTATTTTTGTCTTGCTGTACAGCTCCATTTTTGTTCTGCACTCCTTCAGCAAGTCAGTATTGCTTGATTGCTTCCAGATATTGCTTGCATCAATTCCTATTCCATTAGGTTTATAAAAGATCCAACCATCCAAAAGATTGATAATTCACATATGAAATGCTCAAGCTTATATAATATAAGTTATTTCCTAACAAATGGATCTTTTACATTTATTTGTCCTCAAATTCCTAGAAAGCGAAAGAATGAAAGAAACTTACAGCTCTAGAAACTTCATGAATCAGTGGTTTGAAGACTGAAAAATCAAGACAATCGGAATCACCGAATGAAATCGATGAACAGAGAAGACCAAATATGTAATATACAAAACAAAGAATAACCACAATTGCAAAGCAAACAAACCAACACATATTTAACACATAAGCAGTTATCAGTGCAAATGCATTCGCCAATTTTCCTCCCATACGACCGCGCATTCCTCTGAAAATGTCAAAATAACAATTTAAATTTTTAGTGATTCGATCCCTCCTAATAGCATAATTCAATAAGTGGACGATAAGGAAGCTAAAATTACGAATTGTTAGAACACTCTCACAAATGCTAATGGATGTCAGTAACATGAACCGTCTGTTCATTTGTTTATGACTTATTGTTTTGAAGCATTACACCTTACTACACTAATCACGATCATTTCTGAATGCTATGAGAGGTATTAAATTTTATGAAAAATCCTGGACGGTAACAAAACATAAGTTGTATATACATAAAACTGCTTATTTATAGTTCAAAAAAAGAACAAGTGTATTTTCACTAATAGTAGCAACCAATGTGATCTTTTAAAAAAACGTTTCCAATTTATCGTGAAGATCTCAATTCCTTAAGCAAATTAAATTATAAAATATAACACTTGATCAAATCTAAGCTATGAAATATATCTTAATAATATTATTTATATCCATAATACCTCATAAAATTAAATTTAGTTTTGGTAAAAAAAAATAGCTATGACTGTGGAAAAGTTACAGTGGAGGAGAAAGATACAAAAATATTATATACCTATAAAGCTCTTTTCTTGTAGAACCCGTACTCATGGTGGCAATAATAAGTAGTATTAGAGCCGCTACTGCCATCAATACCGCAACACAAATAAACAATACTTGCATCTATAATCGACAGAAAAAATGAATGAAAATATACGTAACGAATATTTTTCAATATTTCATATACTGTTATCATCATCTATAAATTAAAAAGGAGTGAATAAAACCGAGACGGTTTAAAACCAACAAAATTTCAGCGCATTGCAAACATATTTATTCACATTCATGCTAAAAATACTTCCAACTTTGAAAGCAAACTGAAAAAAAAAATAAATGAACCTAAACACATAAGTTATCTTTAAATTATACTGTAGAACGGGTATAATTAAAATGTTTTGTAGAAGAAATATTCTAAAACTGATTTTCTTCTTTCTCCTGAAACTAATAAGTACAAAATATATTACTTTAGCAAGCCACGGTAAGTTTTCCACATCGAATATTCGACGAGCTTGTTCAACGGATGCATTGAATGCCCATGTCATAATGAGTGCAAAAAGGATCACACCAATACCACACATAGATGTTGCAATAATAGATGCATATGGTACTCGAGAAAGGCACTCATCTACATTAGTATAATCTAATTGTTTTCCATTATAATCTCGCCATGTTGGATGAAAGCCCATTTTAACAGTAGCACAACAGTATACCAATTACAATATATTACACATTATCAAAATCTGAAATCCAGGTTCTTTTCTCTTCAATATAGTATAATGAAAAACAGTTTACCACAATTTATTGATAATTTTCTATTTCCGTTGACATTTTAAAAGAAATGTACCAATGAGAAAATAATCCTCCTCACCTTTAATATTATTACACCTTTCTCATCATACAATCATTTGATAAAATCACACGCTTGCATGTGCAAAATTTTCGGCTAATGTTTATATTTCAAATATATTCAAGGGAATTTTCTTTTTAATTCCTTTATATTAGCCTTATTACCTAGCATACTTTCAGTAATTTCTCCAAGCAGCAAATCATATCTGTGAATATATTTTCAATTTATTGCAATATTATACGCCGTAAGTTTTATCAGTTTCCATTATGATAAGTACTCTTTTGATCCCAGTCTATTATCGTATTTCATAAACATTTCATTCCTTACAATATTCTCTGATTCTATTTGATATTATGTACAGATATTTCACATTACTAGATTCCCTCTTTCCCAAAAAGAAAAACTTTAGAAAGAAACTTCAGAAAATGCCCAACTCGAATTCCAATTAAATGATAAATGCATGAAAAGGAAATTACAGAAGAACAGAGTAAATTTCACCACACCACTAGCACAATGAACCCAGCATTGCCGAATCTTAATTTAACGCGGTCCATGAAGGTAAACTTCTCGGACAAGCTTCGGATGAGTGGAAGTTGTTCATTGGAATATGGAAATAAATACTAGCTGAAATACTGAATACACCGTTAATTTGAATATTTAAATGAATGAATGGGAGATTCATATATTAACTCGAATATTGGATAACTTCTAGACTGAACAGTACAGATTTGAATATTGATTTCAGTTTTGAATGCAACACTAACTCGAATACTGAATTCAAAACTAATTTAAATATTGTAACCAAAAACTAAATTAACCATTAATTGGAACAGTAACTTGAATGCTGAAACTATTACTACAGAGTATATAAATCCGAGATATTTCAGAGAATTTCAACTATGGATGTTGATAAAATAATTCAACAAATTTATTATTTCTAAATGATAGCAATTGTTGCTATCAATAAAAATTGATTTTTCATTAATTGCGATTTCCTCTATCACAGGCAATTGTAGCAATTACTACTTCGTTCTTTTCTTTCTTTTT
>PQVD01002424.1:2300-14565 GCA_003012265.1 Setaria equina
AGAAGTATTGTACACTTATTTACAACAAGTTTTTTTCCTTCTTTTACACAATTGTTTCTTATGGGATATATGAACATTTAAATTTTTTTAAATGCAAAATTTAATTAGCAAGTTAATTACCAGTCATTAATTCAAACTATCAGCAAGCTGGGAAGAATAGTTTTCAGTTTTAATTGTTTGCATGGGACTTTTGAGTGAAATTCTCTGAAAACAGTGGTACTTTTCTTGGTCAGTTGATGGTGAGATTTTGAAAAAATTGAGACAAATAGCAATTTAGCAATAGATTATTGAAGATAGATAATAAAGGATCGAAGAAAACCATAGGAAATAAGCTATCCGAACAACTGACAGAGAAGTTTCAGCAAAAATATCACTCTTGAAGAAACGAAATGGAAGAGATCGTTGAAGACGAAGAGAAATGGTGAATAGAGTGGAATGATCTTGGAAAATAATTAGGTGCAGCAGTTACAGAAATATGAAGGAAGGTAGAATGATACCGTTAATGGAAAGATAGAAGAAACAGGAGGATGAAAAATAGTATGTTGTGAATTCAGAAGCGTAAAGAAATAGCTGGTGCATAATACTTTGTCAGAGATTGAAAATAATGAAGAAAGATTGGTGCCAAATTGGTGACAAAGAGTGACAAGGATGAAGAGAAAGATAGTTGATAAATTCAGAAGTGTCATTAAGGTAAAAGAAAAGAAAACTTGTTGGGCATGTGTACGATTTGCTAATGAGCATGCATTGTTCGGCAAATTATTGCAAATGGAAATAGATTTTTGGCAAAAGTAATGTTAAAGCGTAGGATAAATTTGTTTTGATTAGTTTCCTCTTTCCCTTTTTTTTCTTCAATGGAAGATTAATTTGCTGAGATAAATTTCTGAATTTTAATTGAATATTTAAATGTAATTATTTTAGTAAATCTTAATTGGTATGTGAAGAAGGGAGGTGGAAAATAACAGTGAATGTTTGCATTCTTGGATCATTGAAAAGAACGAATTTCAAAATTTTAGTTTTTGAGATGTTTATTTTATACAATGTATATATACGAAACGTGAATGTGACGAATTCATGTAAGATATGTCCTAACATAAAAGCGAAGTGTTACATATAACATGAAAGTTAATTCAAGGCTGGCAAGTTACGTCAAATAGTTATATCATCTTTGTCATCCATTAGATTTTTTTATTTGATCGATTTTCAAGTTAGATTTTTGGCTTATCACATTGTTATATTGTTGCTGTTTTTTTTTTTTTACTTTGATTATTAAAATTTCAGGTTCAAAATGACGAGTGGGTCTTTAGCAAAAAATTTGAAAGCTGTGACAAGCTTGGCACCACTTCCTGTAATTACTTGGGATCGAGCGGAGCGTATTCGACGAAACAAAGAAATTTGGGATAACAAAGATTCTATTGTTCATCGCTTACCTCATCATTATAAAAAAAGATATTGGGAGGTATGACATTTTGACAAACTACGATAGAAACATTTGAGTGTTTCCATTGGAGGGAGAGGGAGGGGAAAGAGGAAAGTGAAATAAATGAATAATAAATGGCTATCTTGATCAAATCTTCTTGACTTCTGAGCAAAAGAAGAAAAGTGTTTGTATAAGCACAAAAAAAATTCTTCAGTTTCTTCGGTAAAACAAGTAATGTTGAAATTGATTAAGTAAAAGGAATAGTAAATATATCCAGTTGTTTTTTCTTTTTCTGTATTTTCCTGAATAAAATATTCTAGTATAAAATGTTGGACTGAAAGTAAAGAATTTTAATGTTTTGCAGTATGTACTTAGTGAAGCAAAACCTGTGCATTATCGGAAGCCGACATCGAGATATGAATGGGATCCTAAACGTCTTACAATGATAGAGACCGAGGCCAGTTATTGAGAAGATTTTATTAGTTATATAACATGTATACATATTTAGATTCTTTCACTTCATTCATGTGTTTTAATTAATTTTCCAATAATAGACTGGAAGAGATGAATAAGAGACGGAAGGAAGAATGATTCTTAAGGTTATTTATTCTTCGTCAGGAGTTATTCACTTTAAAACTTTTGATTTTATTCCTGAACAACTTATATCAACATTTTTTGGGAGCATCTAATGTCTAATGAACTTTAAGGAAAAGTCTGACTTTAAGGAAAAAAGTCAGTAATATGCAAACGTTTTGCCAGCCTTGTTTTTGGACATTAAATTTTGTTCCATAAATAAAGATATTCATTTTGTAGGATTATCCGATAATTGGCTTTCATCCACCAGAAGCTGACAAAGGGTTATGGGGTGGTGAAACGGTGGTGAAGGGTTATGTAGAATCGCGTCCTTATACTAAAAAGAAGGTAAGGTTGGAATTTAACTTAATTTCGGGTTTATTCAAGGATGCAACTGGATTATTTTGCTGTTCAAGTAATAAACATATTTTTATTTCAGATTTTACCGAGACATTGGGTGCCACATTTTTTCTTTCCAAATTTGAAAACTGTTGTTACATATTCGGAAGTTTTGGATAAACATATGAAGATTACGGTTACAGAACGCACGTGTCGTCTAATCGACCAACATTTTGGACTTGATTTGTATTTATTAGAAACTCCAGAAATTGATATTGCTTCGAAGTACAATTTTTTTCCTTCCAAAAGTTACAAGTCTAAATATTCACTAAGCTTAACTTTTCATTTTGCACTTGCTTGGATTCTAAAGATGTCTTATTTCCCTTAGTAATAGTTGTAAGTTCAGCATCATGAATTTTTCAGATTCCGCTGTAAGCTTACATAAAACAATATTTTCTAGGCTTGGCAACAGACTGAAGCGTGAAATTCTACTACTTTTGGCAAAAGGTGCTTATTATCCAAATGATCCAGAACGACACAACTACATTAAAAGAAAATATGCGAAGTTTGTAATACCGGTAGAAGAAGCTGAATGGGTTGGTTTGGATCTGAACGAAGCATGCAGGTTAAATAAAAATATTGTTAAAAAAAAGTTAACTTTCTCTTTATTCTGCATTGTTTTGCGTAGGATTTGATGACGAGATTCTAATGCATTTAAATTTTCACTGTTTCGAGAAAAGTGTAAATCGACTACAGGGTCGGCTTATTCCCTGTATTCTGGATTTCCAATTCTTTGTTTTCGCTGATTTTATCCATAGCGCAAAGTAATGTTGAATTAGCTATATGTGCACTGTATGGCTTTCAGAAAACAACAAGAAATTGAAGAAAGTATCAGGCCAGTACCAGAAAAATATAAGCTTGAGCTTGATCTGGTCAAGCGATTGGCAAGTGGTGAAGAAAATCCGCAGTATGATAAAATAGTCAAGGAATTAGAATCAGAATCAATCATCAGTCAGAAAACAAAGAAAATAATGCAAATGACAACAGAACGGGTGAAGAAATTGATGAATCGAATTTAGGATCCACGTTGATTGCGCTATTATGTATTACCTTGATGATATATTTATGTAAGTATCTTTAGGCGATATTTGAATTTTTGGTTGTAAAATTTTTTGTCGAAACTTTGCTGTTTTTTGCGTTGTGATGCTAAAAAAGCTAATTTTGAAATTCTCAAGGATTGCCCTCAAATATTTTCTCCCGACTTTTTTATTCCGTAAATGAATAGCGTAGATACTGTTCTAAGATTTGTCAGCATTAAGACATGATTTAAAGTTAGGAATTTTGAAGGGAATGAGATAACTGCATAAAAACATTGGACGTGTCACGGATCAATTTTCTGTTATTTTTTAAAACATTAGTCACGAGTAAAAGCATCTACCTTGTTCCTATCTCCTTTTTTACAGCATCTTCCTTTTTTATAAATACATCGCTATTATATTACGTTTAAAGCAAGCATTGTAATTTAAACTTTACAATAAATTTTGAAATGGGTGAGAATTATAGCAGATGAGTTAATCTTGTTTGGGAAAGATTGCTGTTAGAATCATTCTATTAAATTTGTAAAATGTTTACTCACTACATATCGAAGGGATTGTGTTATTGCTGTAATGTCTGATATACAGTTTACATTTTGATCACTTTCATAGGGTATTTTTTATGGCTGATTCAGAAGGGAAATTGAAGGTGGTTGCTAAGATTAAGGAATCGCAATCGGATGAAGGTGTTGCCATACAGGAAGCTGTAAATTGTAATATGAATGCCGATCAAGTTTCGACTGGGGAAGGTGTTGCGCAGGCTGGAAAATGCCTGTCTAAGAAGCAAGCTAGGAAGTTAGATTTTCATTCTTTTTTTTTCAAATGTTAGAAACCTTTTTGTATTGTGACTGTTGAATCAGTCAGTTAGAAGTTATTCTATCAGTGTTATTATATTGTCCAAATTCTGTTTGTTCAAAAGTTTATTTATTTTCAGTTTATGTAAAATGTCATTATCTTTTATTGTAATTAATAATGATTCGGCTAGTACCACGGTTTCTTTGTTGCAGGCTAAGAAAAGAACAGGAAAAATTATCTCGCAGGAAAGACAAACGAGCCAGAGAAAAGTTGAGAAAAAAAATGAAACGTGCTGCGCAACGTGGAGCTGGTTGCGTGCAATCTAAACGGACATTTAAATGGTTTGCTATTGATTTTTAATGTGAAAAATAAATTCCAACGTCTTGTAAGGTATTTATTAATTTCACTTTTTATCGACTTGTTGACTATTTGCATTCAGTTTTATAAATTAATAATTATAATAATTCGATTGCGTTGTTAATTATAGCCGGATGGAAAATTCGAGCTGCAAACAGCGAGTTGCTATTGATATGCAGTTTGAAAGTTTAATGCGTCCAAAAGATCTTCGTCATCTATTTGTTCAACTAGCTCATGCATATGCTGTAAATCGTCGAGCTAAAAATCCTTTGCAATTAAGTGTTGTCGGTTTTTCTGGTCCTCAGAATAAGGTATTCTTTTTCTGTTTGTAGACTGATAATTAAAGGCATTGAATTTCCAGCCTAAATATCCTGTGTAAAATGCTATTCAAATTTTTCTTAATTTTTTTAATTCTTAAAACTTCAATTTTTTTTTCTACTCTGAACTTAAAAATTTTTTTGCAGTTATTTTTTGACAATCCAAACAATCACCACTGGGATATAATATTCGATGAGAAACCGTTGGATGCAGTATTCGAAAAAAGTGACATTGTTTATCTAACAGCAGACTCAGAAAATTCATTAGAAACACTAAATAGTTCTAAAGTGTAAGTTTGTGCTCTCTTTTTTTTATTTCGAGTCGTTGATATAGTATAAAGAAAATTTTTTGATTTTCACATTACCACCCTTCTATATTTTTTTGCGAATATTATGGAATGCCTAATTTAGCTTCAGCTGTTAAAAAATTTTTTGCTTTTAAATTAAATTTTTTGGTTCATCAGGGAATTTGATGTAAATACCGGTTTGTCCTTTATGCCAGTTTTATCTAAATAGTCGTTAACTTTTGATATTGATTTAATTTCGATTCTGTGCTTCTTGTTATACCTTCATCAAAATTTAATAACTGTCGTTATTATTGTACTTACAGAAAATAATTTAGATATGTTATTGGTGGCCTATTGGACCACAACTCTCTCAAAGGGCACTGTTTAAAAATAGCAATAGAAAAAGGATATACACATGCTCGGTTACCGATTGCTGAATACATTGCGTTGCAAACAAGGAAGGTAATAGAACTTTATTACTTCAATTTTCCATAAACCATCATTACTCATCTTCTGAATGTTTTAGCGACAGACTTTAAGGTCATAATTTGTTTTTAAGTCGTACATAATTTTGAAATGCTTCCTTCGTAACATTATACGGTGAGGTTAGTGTCTCTAATCATTGCCAAACAGTGGCATATCGAAAATTTCATACAGGAGTTTTGTCTAGTGTTATCGGAATCATTACACTGCATACATGGAGATTTTCATTTAATTGCTTGGCATAAATTGCTTTTTGTACAAAAAAAGTTTTGGACTAGAAAAATATATCCTTTACAACGGGCTGTAACTTTTTCAGTTGTATTCACTAACGAATTCTTTCATTTTAATGTAAAAGATTCGCTTATTCGATGCTTATACTTTGTCTAATGTATCCAATTTAAAAAAAAAAACTGGAGTAATAATGTTAATTTTTCAGGTGTTAACAGTTAATCAGGTTTTTGAAATTTTATTACGCTATACAGAAAATCAGTCGTGGAAGGAATCGTTTTTGAGTGTGATTCCGAGGAGGAAAGGTATCACTGTTATTGATGAATGTCCTGAAAATTCAAAAAATAATGAGGATATCGACAAATGAAAGGATAATATCAGTTGATAATAGTGATGATATCCACTTGAATTAGATGCTTGCTGGATACAATTTGATATTAACCGTTAAATGGTACCAGAGATAATATCAGATCATCTGATATCAAGTGAAGGTTAATATCATTTAAAAAAATACATACCTTAAATATTATCACATTTGATTGTATCATTCGAGGATTAACATAGAATAATTCCGATATCTTTATAAATTTCGATATCCTTAAATGATATCATTATAATGTGATATTAACATTTAAGTAGTATTATTACAATGCACTATTAATTTTTAAATGAATTCCTTGCTGTTAATTACAATTTGTTTCTTATTTATAATAAGAATTGCTTGCGAAAAATGTTCAAATTTAGAATTTAAATTTGTATTCCATATAAACAATTGAAGTATCTCTTGCTTATTGCTTACTCTCTTCGGACATTACTGGAGTTCACCTTGCATACCATCGTCATTCCATGAATACTATGAAACTTAATTCCTAAAAACTTACTGCTGAAAATTTTATATTTGATGCAAAGACCCTTATGTTTGGTAAAACGCTGCTAATTTTGGAGAACAGTTCATCATTTTCTCTATAATTACACAACAAAAAGTGCATGAAATAAAAAATGCAAAGTTGGATTAAAAAATGTGCACTAGATGAGCTCCAAAGTTTTTTGTTCAAATATATCTTTCAAAATTCCCCTAAACTATTTCGAAATTAACTATTTTGTGAAGTGATTTTAATGGGTTTTGAAAAATCTACAACTGGAAATTGATTTAGTATAGCGAACATAATGATGCCATTCGGGATGAAAGTCAGTAACATTTTTATTTCAGTCCTTAGATCTTTTCATATATCATTAATCCCATCCAGGTAAAATAAACAGAAATCATCTTTCAGATTTTTTCCTAATTCCGCTTCTGATACGAGAGAAATTGTTTATTCTTTGACAACTTTTCTGCAATTTCATCACGCTTTCGTGAAATTTGAAGATCAAAGTTATAAAAAGAATTGCAACGAATGATTGAATAAGATGCAGCTAAATATAAATTTACATAATGATGGTTTCATCAATTTCGGGATAAAAATCTAGAGCAATGAATGTAAATAAAGTTGATCCTAACAAAACCCGATAAACAATAATTTATGATGAATCATATAGAACATATGTCTAGTTTTTTTTTTTATAGGATTAACTAATGATTGGAAATCGAAGTACATATAAAAATACCGAAGCAAAAAAGTGTCAATATGTGTACTCACTCTTAGGTTACGAATTCATCCAGTTGATGAAATTTCTGAAAACCAAAAAAAAAAAAAAAAGAAGCTGTAAAAGAGATGATTTTGAAATCAGAAATACAACATCAAGGACTGGCACTTAACTCCACTGTTATTAATGTCGATATTTTATGAAATGTAGCAGAATCAGGCCAGAAATGAATTTTTTCAATTTTCCTTCTGAAGAAAGCAATGAGCCCATAAACAGTTTGTCAGCAAATATTGCAAAGGTTTATTGAGAGAAAAAGCAAAGCACACAGGAGTACTTCATTTACCATAAACAAATAAATTTTGTTATAGATTTCATATTTCTTGGATCTTAACATTACTGAACAAAGAAAACAAAAATACTGCCAATATTTCATTACAGATAATTGAATGTTTTTCTAGTATGTGAAATAATAGGGGAAAATAGTGATAAATGGCGATAGATTTCCGGCGAAAAATACCAAAAACAAATGCATCAATCAGAAATCACTTATACATATTTATATCGTAATTCGCTATCGTTTTGTCCATTAGATTTGTGATAATTGGCTGACGTAAAAAAAGAAAAAAAAAAACTCGTTTACAATGATGGATGATGGATTCAATTGCATCTTGTTTGGCAAGAAAAAAGAAAGGGTGGAATTATTAAAAACAGTTGTTAACTGAATGTCTAATATTATAAAAACGAGAAAGACAATTTGTTCCTGCATCTTGAAAATCAATTTTTCTCTTTATCACTACCAAAATCACAAAATGACCTCAAAACAATCTTTAAGAAATAGAAAAAATCCTTCAAATTCCCATGTTCTATATTCGCATAAACCAATAAAAGATAGAGTGTCCTACAGAATCTACCTATAAAGTTTCGTATTCGATCGATTGTATAAAAAAGCATTATTTTAAAACATCGGACAGGCCATAAAAATGTCATGGTTTTCTTTCTTTCTTTCACTAATGTCACAGACATATTTTCTAATTTCTTAGCAGTATTAAAATGTTGGTATTTACATTAAAATGTAATAAAAGATAATGAATAAAAATAAATATTAAAACACACATCACCGTATAAATTCGAAAGATATATTATTAAGCACTGTAATTCATGAACTTTCATTACTGTGACCAAGAGAACCTGATTATTCAGCACAGTGTGTTTTTTAAAAAATCAAATGAAATAAACACTAAAAAATAAGAGATAAATCAAAAAATCTAGTTTCTGTATGAGTGTCTTAACTATTGCTACCATAAACTACTGCCTAAAATATATATATGTATATAATAATTCCTTCTAATTAAACCTATATGCCTGCAACAAACATACATAGTTCAAAAAAAGTTGCGAAGAAAAGTTATATTCCGTCAGGAAGCAGAGTGCTATATTCAAAAGCTGTAATGAAATAAAAAAAACATGATGCTCTGGACTCGTATACAAAAGAACTGACGGCTAGATTCATAATTAATGGGCAAACTATGTTACTGCGCCATTCTGCGCAAGAAACAATCTTCTTAAAACCAAACTTACAACAATTACAGAAAAGAACCAAATACAAATCAATTCCCAGGAATAACGACGTGATCGCAATTGTGAGTCATTACTAGGCACCGAAGTGACAGATGCTACATAAGATTGGGTTGAGGACCCTCTATGGAATAAAGTTCCTGATGTAGCAGCAAAATTCTCCGCCGCAACGTCATTTCTTGCTCCCAAATCAGTTTGACCAAGCAAATTTTGATCACTCATTCCTTCTTGCATTTTCGTTTCCTTCTCCTCCTGCAAGAAATCGCCTCGAAAATCATTCATTATTTCAACTTCGATAAAATACTACCAAATCTATAAAGTGAGTTCCGAAAAAGATTCACAAAGCCAACTGAAACATCATTCCATCTAATTTATATGCTAAATATCCTATAAAATCAATGAATTAAGTAATGCAAAAAGCAATAGAATGATAATGTTAAATCGCTTGGATAAAATAATATTTTCATATGAAAAATATTATATCTAAACTGTTTAATGCATCAGTTCTGTAAAGCAAGAAAAAAATTGCTAAAGCCAACTTTAAATGAAACTCGTGTTGCCAAAAGTCGCGCTTCAGCAGCATCTGTGTTATCGTCACATGCCGCTTCACTTGCTAATGCATTTCGCATACACAAACCGCATTCCTTACAAACCCAATCATGACTTCTATAAACACTAAATTTACAATACCATACAACTACTGACAATTTAACAACAGGAAATGCGCTGATACCATTAAATAAATATGAAAGTAAAGCACTGAAATCTTCGAAATGCAAAACCTCAGGGAACAAAAAAAAACAGATCTAGCATACCTTTTAGCAAGCTTCCGACGTTCTTCCGGTGGATATTCTAACGAGCCTAGTGCGCCAGCAGCATGTGTCGGCATGAAACCAATAAGAGCCAAAAGTGCAGTGCGAACTGAAACTTCGCTGGAAGAAATACAAAATTCATCTGCTCACTACAAGACAAGTGTTTATGTTTTCCCTTGGCACTGTACAGAACTAAAGACACCGCTGTTTGCTTACTTTGATAACTGATCATTTTGCAAGAAAAAAGTCCACATGAAACAGCTTACTAGACCAAGATGGTTGCCAAGATTCAGGATGATGACCTGATATGCTAAGACATATCTTCTGATTTAATTGAAAGCGACCATTCGGCTGCAAAGAAGCATTTTCAGTTCAAATGCCATTTATAGAATAAAAGATATGTAAAAAAGCAATACATATACATATTAGCGCATATCCAATGCTGGTGCATCCCATTATAATAGGATATTCTTTTTTTCTTTTTTGGCTTTAGATGAATCAGAGTAAAGAAAGAAGTAAGCATTTCCTACAAATCAAAGAATATAATCTAAAGCAATAGAGCTTTGGATATTATAAACAACTCAGAATGTAGGACTAACCGTAAGCAATATAACGCTTGGTGGCTTCATTGGATAATCCACCGGCAAGAGTATTCGTCCATGATAAATGCCATCTTCAAAATCCGTGTCAGCCGGTCCACGTACAGTGAAGTGCCACTCAAAAAGATTGTCCTGAAATCAATTTCTGATTTCAAAATGATATCAGAGAATTTTCAGGACTGAGAGTGTTGCTGTGACATGTGTCACCTAACTTCTTGCTAATGTCATAAATTAGCGAAACTATATACAAATACTAGACAGCCCAACGTATAGAAATTTATAAATTAAGCTAAATAAATTCAGTTCCGAAAACCAGATTAAATTACTCGGTCTAATTAGTCTGTAAGCGATCAGTTTATCATTTCGATAAATGGCATATTTCTACTTCAGTAATTAACTGCATTACAGTATTATAACACCGTTTGATCACGTACTTCAAGTGGTTGAGCATAATACATATCCGTTGGACTTCGCAATTCAGCCGCCTCTTTCATTAATCTTTTCACACCTGTAACGACAAATTTTTCGTATCTACATTTTATATGAAAAAAGCCACAATCTCCCAAACAAATATGGCATATTCGGTGTCATATGCATAAGACATAAAGACATTTCTTATCACAGCCTTAACGTAATATAATCATGATGATCTTGTATTAATCATAAGAAGCGTCAAATGAACCTGTCAAGAAATTGAAACTTTATATTTAATTTTACTTCTTAAAAAGTCGAACTTATGTAAGATAAAATTCCTTTTAGGAAATGAAGTTAAAAAAAAAAANNTAATAAATTTCGCTAGCTGAATCGCTGAAACAGTTTGAAGAGGTTACGAGATATGGAGAAATTTGAAGAAAAAAAAAAGTTGATGTAAAAAATATTGCCAAGAAATACATAACTATACGATATTGCAAAATTGCTCGATTTCATATCAAATTGTAATGCATCGTGACGGAAACGAAACAAAATATTTTAAAAAAAAACACACACACACAAACAAACACGTGAGATATGTGAGCATCGACATCATAAAAATTTAACATTTAAAGCTTAAATTCAATAACAGTGACGTATGACAGACACTACAATATTTATACATTTTATACTGACTAAGTGAGGGTTAATCTACTTGTTTATCATGTTTAAGTAAGTAAAAGTTGACCACATTCAATTGAAATTTACGAAACTAAGCCATAGCGGACTAATATAAGTAACATATTTAATTATACGAGTAATATAATAGCAATTTACCAACAACTTTTCACCTAACTTATAAACATGTTAAATTCTTTTAAACACTTGATATGTTATTTCTGAGTAAAGTATGTAAGCAAAATTCTTAATAGAAAGAAAGAGAGAGAGAGAGACAGAGAGAAAAATGATGATGAAAAAAAAGAAAAAAAAAAACCATACGACTCGTGAAACATTCATCAACTGACAAACAATTAGTCGGAATTCAATTGACCGTGGATTACTGAGCGGCCTTTAGATAGCAGAAACCGGAATTAGAACCGGTTCGTGCTGTAGCTTCCGTTTTCTTTTGCTTATTTTTTTTAGAGTAGAAGATTGGAGGGAATTAATCAATCAATGAATCAAGTCAAATAATGATGAGAAAAAAGATGTTTGAAAAAGATTCTTTGCAAATGTTATTGAGAAAAATTGTTCATTCTCTCCTCATTTCATTGGTTTTTTTTCTCTTTTTTTTTTTGAAACGATAAATTTTCTCAATTTTAGACAAATTTTTTTGTTTTCTGTTTTGTGTTTTTTTCTGAATAAGTAAAACAAAGAAAAAAAAGAAGAAAATAAAA
>PQVD01002426.1:0-31783 GCA_003012265.1 Setaria equina
ATTATTATTATTATTATTATGTTTTATTAAATAACCAATAATTATTAGAAAGTGAGTTCATGAAAGGCTGATCTCAATGTTACATGATTTACGTAATGATGCGGTCACTACTTTCGTCAGAGCTGCTTTTTTTGATAGTTTTGTGCTTTAGGATGAAACGTTTATCAGTTATTTAACAACAGGGTGAGCTGGCCAATAAGTGAATTAAGATTTTCCAGCTAAGAATGAAAAGCTTAAGCCTTTGTGCAGGCCACTGCTACAGTTCTTTTTTCTGATTTCTTCTGCAAAGGAGGCACAAAACAGGAGCGCTTCTTTTAAAAAAACAGTCTTGGATTGATTAATTCCATTTATTGAGGATGGTTTTCCGAATATTTCAGTTTGTTAGTTCAGCGAAGACTTTAGAAATCAGTGCCGGGATTGTCAAAAATCGTGAAAAAAAAGCTGCAAAAATTTGTCTTTGTTTAAGAAATCCAGAATTCCCATTTCTATTTATGAAAATCATGAAGACCTGGAAGCTGTAACTGCAATATTAAAAGAAGTTTCCTTAAATTTAAAAGTAAATTCACTTAGTAATCATTGCATCTCTATAGAATTTTATTCATTCATGTGACAGACTAATAATAATAATGATGACAGTTTAGCATGCCACCAGACTGATGTGTACAACATTTTTTGAGAGGAGAGGTTCTTTGAGATAGACTAAGCGAATAAATAGTATTGGCTTGTTTTTTGATAGAGTGATGAATAAAGAGGAGATGTTACTTTATATTTATAAACTGAAATACCGAAAGAAAATCATCACAATATATCTAAACTATTTCGGAATTCGAAAATTAAAGAGATTGCGCGAGATGCACAAATTAATAAGTGTTATATACAGTCTGCAACATTCGATACAGAAAAATAAATTGAAAATTAGTCATTCATGAATAGACTCTTACACTACTGAAAGCAACAAAACCACGTCACAGCATTTTTGTTTTTTCATTTATTAGGCATGCCGCATGATAAGCAATCTTCATAAAAGTATGCACTTATCAATCGTTATATCTGTGAAGCGATATGATTTGTTTGACATCAGTCATGGAACTTCAATGGTTTATGTGCTAGTACTGGTGATAGTTTGGAAGATTGTCGACTGTTTTATAAAAGAAATATTTAGCACATATTCATTCAAACCATCGAAATTCTATCAGTTTGAATGTGTAGTATAATATTGTAATGCATTGTAAATGTGGACCTGATATGATGAAGCGATGTTAAGTACGAAATAAAAAACTGGAATGAAAGAATAATTCTTGCACATGAGTTTAAGAGTGCTATAGAACATTTGGCTATTGAAAAGCAGGCTATCAAATGTCAGTCGGTAAGAAATGCAATTAAAAAAAGAGAATTTTGATAAAAAACAAAAGACAAAAAGTGTTTAATGGGATTTATAAACACCAATATTTAAGTGATACTTTTTTTCCAATGCAGAAATTAGTTATGAGGCTGAAAAAAATATTTGATTCCTATATATTTGAACGTTAGTGAATGATGGAGAAAAAGAATTTGGAAATGGAAATTCGTACTGATACTCAAGATTTTGACTCGTGGACTTTGAAATAATTCCATTACCTTTCAACACGAGCCACAATTTTAAATGTCTTCTGTAACCCTTTATTCTCTCAACAAGAAGAACAGTTCAAGTGAAGAATCTTCTGAAGTAGTGCTCATCATAAGTACTCATTGCCATCAAAACGAGTAACCATCAAGGCATTTCTTTCTGTTTTGTATTTTCGCATTCAGAAAAAATCTGAAAATGTTAGATTGAAAAGTCCCCTACCAATTCAAATTTTATAACTTTCGCACTTCTTTT
This sequence comes from Setaria equina, assembly GCA_003012265.1. NCBI lineage: Eukaryota > Metazoa > Nematoda > Chromadorea > Rhabditida > Setariidae > Setaria > Setaria equina. Next base: position 1,859 of record PQVD01002426.1, read on the forward strand.
GTACTCCATTTAATGGAATAAAATGAATTTCAAGACCATTAGTCGAAAAAACCAAATTCTTAAACTTTTCAGTCATAAAAAGTTAAGTAACCAATTGACACATCAGAGTAGTTAGCTTCAGTATGGAAAAAATAAACTAGTGAAACTCAAAAAACAAGCAGATCGATCACCAACTACTTACTAGTAGCATATGGAGGATTAAAATGGAAAGAAATCATAACATTAAGGGAGGAAGTTGAAGTGGCAAACTCCCAAAAAGTTGAGATGAACATGTTTAAAATTAGTGTCGATGTCAGCGCGATTTCGAAGATGTGTGTGTGGATAATCGCTGAGGAAATGTGTGGATGAGATGGCACTTAACAGTTAGAACTTTTGCAATTCCCGAAGATGAGGAAGCTACAGATGCATTACACACTTTTGCTGCAGATGTCGATATGTCAGTACGCAAGAATTCCTGATGTTGCTCTGTTCTCGACATTTGTTCCATTACTTTGCGATTGGCAAAAATGTTTGAAAACTTTAAGGTGAGATTTTTGAAGTATCATACTTCAAGAGAAGCGATTGCATTGACTGTTATTCCTACCACACAGTCATTGTGAAAGGTAATCGATATTTTTTCAGTCACAAGCATTTTTGAGATTTTTCTGTAAAATTTGCTTGTGAATCTGACTTAAATAGGAAAAATGGTGAAAGAGATAATGACGTTGCAAAAAATCTATAAACTATAATTAATGGATTTGCTTTGGTACCGGGAAGACAGGATTACCAAAGCTAATAATCTAGATCATTTTTATTATAAGTAGTACCGGAACCTCTGGAGATTAATCTGTGGTAGGAAGGTTTGGTGCTGGAGTTCCAGGGTTTGCAACTCAACGTATTGTCAGAATAATTTGATCCACTTGAAAATAGGTATTAGAATTGTGATTCTATTACTTAAATCTTTATAGTCATAAGAAGATTTCCAGAAGTTTTTATTGTTGTCTTCTATATGCATGTTAATTTTTATTGTATGTGTAATGTTATTTTCGTAACGCAAAACAAGAACGATCGGTGGCCTGAGTACATCTGAGATATGAGTGGATGTAAATGTTGGAAGGGAAAGGTTAGGATTTTCTATATTTCTGCATTATTAGAAATAGGTTTAATTTTTAACCAAATAATCAATTTTTCACTGGTAAAAGACTATCAAAATACTGGCTCACTTTAAAAATTTTCAGCAACCAGGAACGAGCGCATAAGCAACTTGTTCTACCTAGTTTCATCAGCATAGTAATATTTAATGCCCCTTATTATGCCATTTATTTTAATAAGTTTTTCAGATGGCCATAGACAGCTAAATGCTACCGTAAGACTTACTAGTAAAACAAGGTAGATGATGATGCTGATACTTTGAGTAGTTAACGAAAATTGCAAAGCGATATGGTTCTGAATACTGTATATACCCAGGAAGATCTTTTTACTAGTCTAATCAAAACTGACACACGTATAGAAATATCCAGAAGTGTTTGTGAAGTCTGAAGCTACTTTTGGCAGCACATAAACACATGTATATAATGCACGAAATCAAATTAGGACATTTTGCTGGGGGGGGGGGGGGGGGGTAGAAAGGAATGCTCCTATTACCAACTTTTTTTGGCTTGTACTCACCAAAAGCAAAGACTTATAAAAGGTATTTAAAGACAAGAAGAAGGGTATTTATATGTAACGAGAACAATGGAAAATTTTAGGAAACAATAACATGGAACACAATTAGAATTATACATTGAAGAAAAGCCTAATAATCAACAGCACATTAAATGAAAAAGATATTCTGGAAATATGCGATGTTTTTTTTGAAATATATTGAGTACTAAAGAAACCCGGATTTCCTGAGATTTTTTCTTTATTGAACTGTGTAGTTTTCCAATTAGACTAAACTTCTTACTCAACTTTGCGACCTCTTTTTCTTTTGCACGGTTGGAATAATGATCCAGTTCATTTCAGATGAAATGACACAAGCAATTGTTGTTAGAGTCGTAAATAAAACAGTGAAATAATGAGACAGACTGTACATTATATAAAAAAAGAACAATCGCATATCATCATTTACATCGTCATCACTAGCATTATCATACTAATATCGAAAAGGCAAAAATAAACAAAATTAATGTCCGTAGAACCCGCATCACTTGGAACTTATTTACCGGAGTCGATGTTTTACTCACTACAAGTAAAAAAAAGATGCAAAGAAGTTTAAAAAATGTAATTATGAGAACTAATGTGCACTAATTCCTGGATTCATATCTTTTCTTCTGATTTTACGTACATTATCCAAACCTTTTGCTGCAGTTTTTCATATTTTAAATTGGAGGCAGTCTGTATCGAATGAACTGTATCACAAAATTTTCTAAGAATCGGTGTTTATCTGAAAAGATTCATAATACTAAGATCCAAAAGCCTATGGAGACAGTAGGAATTAAAAGCAATATTTCCAAAAAGGGGAAAGCATATTTCTATAAACTGTTTATTTTCATTATAATATTGATTGTTGACGCTGTTTTTTCTGTTATAAAATTCTACCAGTATGGACCCTCAGTTGATAAGTTTCTCCACGCTGCAAATTTACTCCAGTTGTCAAATTCGTATGTATATACATCATTCGGATCTTGTTTTCCGAATGATAAGGGCGCAGGTAGTAATGACGTGGGGGCTGGTGCTTCTTGACTTGTCAGCGCATAATTTCGCCCACCATTTGAATCCCAATATTGCTGCTGTCTTGCATCACCTATAATTTCCATAAAGGTATTGTTCAAATAGAGTTGTTTGGCTTTACTATGTGGCACCAGAAGTTGCTGTGTAATCTGTACTATTATTCCTGTCTTTTTAGTAACTAAATTAACCAGCTGTGGTTAGGGATTGCTTGTGAATGATGCAAACTGGTACAGGAGTTTTACTTATTACCATTTTATGAAGCATGAGTAACTTGAAATGGTGAACTTTACATTTCTTGCTGCACTACATGAAATGCTAAGAGTTTCGGCAAAGGAAAGCATTGAAAACATGCATCAGTCTGACAGTCCAGTATGATTAAAAAGGGAATAAATGAAGCCATCACAACAGCGTTAGTTATATTTTCATTCCAAGCCTTTTTTAGAAATTACCAAGTCCCGTAAAAACTTGCTAGAAATTTTATTACCTTGAGAAGATCCAGTTTCAAAACAAATGCAAAATTCAATTCGTGCATTGGGATCGCAGCCGTTTGTAGGCAGTTCAACGTCAAAGCTAAACGTATCATAAAATTTGGACGAAGATGGCTGATAAGTTGCCATACGATCAAGAAAACTTTTCCACCCATCAGATGTAAACCGTATAAATACTTTCTTCTCAAATGTTATATTTTTCACCTACAAATTAGAACAATATAGTTTGAGGAACTAGTAAAAGGACGTTAAGTTACTCGAAACTTCATTTTTTCGCCAATTGAATTAAATGACTGCAATTTCAAAATCAACATTCCCAGTGAAATTATCAGTGAAAACAGAGAGAAAATTTAGATAAAAATTGAAAGGCAACCTTTATGGTGCCAACCATATGGGATATCTCGTTTTTAAGGACAACATTTTCCAATGCCACGAATCCTCTCTCTAAAGTTTCACGGAATTTAACGTATTCACTGGCTGGTTGCTTGAATGATATAACCCATGAAGCAGCTATCTGATGGCATTCGGCGTCCTCATCAGTTTTCCCCAGTAGTCGACGAATTACCTGAATATAAAGTTAGAAGTGAGCTCACTGATTTAATAAAGGCATCAATGAAATTACAAGACATACTGGAAATAGCAGAATGCATCTTTGACATCAAAAATAGATATTTTGGCACGAAATTATGAATTATTTATTGCCTACAGTAGTCGAGGAATGCTGTACAAAAGTTAATTTAGAGCTTCTGGCATACTTGAATGAACGATTAGCTTACAACTACATCAATAAAGGGGCATACCGATGAGCTGATGGCCGGTGGATAATCTGAAGGTTCAGTTATCACACGTACGGTGGTCAGTTCCTTGCCACAATCATCAGCAAAACGAACACTTTTGTACGAGCTAATCGCAACCTTTGCTGTTTCAACAACCACATTTTCAACAAGCACTGATAACTGATCAAAATCGCTAACTGCATTATCAATGCAATCATTATCGCTCAAGTTTGCATCCGATTCTCCATCTGATATTGAATCTGAAATTCAAATTATTATTCATTACTAAAACCAAGAAGAATTCTTTCCTTCACTGAGGATGTCATACTAAAAAAAATGTATTGGGAAACCTGAAACTAATATCGCATTTGAAATAATCTAAACTCAGATAAAATTATCTACCTGATTAATGACCAAATAATTTACCGGCATAGTCCAGTGATTTTTCGGAAGCAGCTGGTGCAAGCTGACGCATTTTCAGTTGTTCTACGAGTGTGTTATTTCTTGAACTAGTAAGACCTAGTCGATTCAATGCATCGGATTCACTCTGTGAGCGAACCTACAAATAATTTACAGAAACTTTTTAGCATGAAAATTAGTACTCTCTCTTTCTTCGTAATAGCCAGATGATGATGTCTCCATGATAAATCATCGAAGATGTAAACAACTGAACCGTAGACAGTTTAGCAGTTGCAAAAGAATTCTTTTAACTAGACTGCAACAAGTACCAAACAATCTTGATGATAATGCTGCATGTCACTTAAATTGATGTTAAAGAAAATTCGCTTTTCCTTGCTTATTTCTATTCTCCGAAATCTTTGAAGTGTTTATTTCTGAAACTGAACTGTCGTAAAGTGAAACAATTGACAGTCATCAAAATGTCTAACTCTTAATAAGGATGACGTTGGATGATGTCCGTTGACGATTGGAAATGATGCCGCACGACGACATATCGTTGGGCATAATGTTGATGATGATGATGGACCAGAGTCAACCGATCGCATATCACCTAAAAGTGATATCAAGATAATAATAATGATAAATGAAATAGATGCTTCTAGTTAAATAGCAGACAGTTCATTAATGGCATCGTTATTTTAATCCACATCTCTCGATTTCCCTTTCAACTCCAAAGCTCACAATTTCATTTATTCGCGTTTCCACTTCACCGTATGCAAACCTCGTCAACAATCATCTTAAAATTAGTTCTCATCCATTAAGGATATACATTTGTACATTAAACAAAAATTATTTTGTTTTAGGTAAATCTTTTAAATAGTAATACCGTTCATAATACCTTAATACAGCCCATAACACGGTTCTGCGTTATCATCCTTTGTATCTGTTGCTATTACATTGGTGTCGTCAAACAACAGTTTCTGAATCTCCCCGCTGCAAGGAAAAGGGGAAATTACAAAAATCTAAGCTTACCGTGAGACGCTAGTACTAGAAGACTAAAATAACAAAATTTTTTGCTCGAAAAGTGGTAGAATAAAGAAAGATTACTTAAGGAGTAGTGAAATAAAAAGAGATTAAACATGAAACTTCTGGTAGTGCTGCATAATTAAAATTAAAGAAATTATCTTTCGGGATGTAAAAAGAAGTTTTAGTAGAAAAGAAGGCAAGAAAAAATTGAGTAAATGACAAAAATAAAATAACTATTAATATTATCCAACAATTTCTTTGCTGAGTATACAGTGATACCAGTAACACTCTAAATAAACACTAGTCAATATTCTCACTTCGAGCTCAAATTTTAATTGTCGTCCAAAAGTTATAAAGTAGGCTAAAGTAAAAGTGAAAGACCATTTCCGGCTCTATTCTGGGCCTGTTATTTTTTGAATTTTTGTTTCTTTATACCAACATTAAATCATTAAAGAGGCATTAAAACATGTACATGAGCAAAATGTTACTATTTTCAAAAATAAAAATAAATTTACCTGGTAACCAATCATTTGATAAATCTGCCCGTAATGCGCATTGCATATCGATAACTAAAAATAAAAACATTTAGGATTTCGTTTTACGATAGATTTTTGCAGACGTTCTTCATCAAATAATTTTAATTGCATTAAGGACAAAATAATTATGCATTTTGACAGAAGTGATATTAAAAAGTTCGGGTAAGTAAATTTTATAACTCTATGAAGATTCCCAAATTTTTCTAGATGGTGAAAACGGATCTTAGTTTTGATAAAAAAAATTTTAAGTAATTATGCTATTTTTAGGGAAACATATAACTATAATATTAAAAACATCGGGTGAAAAAACAGGTGATTAATCTCGAAGCATTTCAAGCAGACTGGAAGATTCAATTGAATTAATAATAGCACTATATATTCCTTTAATAACATCCTGACAAAAATGCTGAGATTATTTACTCCTCCCAATCTTTTCCAAAAAAGGAATCAACCAACCTTATGTATGATCGAACTGCTCATTGGGATTTAAATACAGTATTTGGAAAAAATTTAACGATTTTTGAATTTGATACAAAGAAAAAAGTAAAGTCACTATTTCTGACATAAATAATAGCTAAGACACTTATTGTGGGAGAAAACCTTCTTGCCGACAACGATTACTTTTATTTCGTAATTAAAAACGGGCGGTAAGGACGGAATTAATTATCCAAATTTCTATTTTTTTAAAATTTAATCCACAATCCCACTTAGGTATGTAGTTCGTACACATTTTGGCATACTTAGGTCAACTTTAAACACTTACTCACTGCATGGGAAAATAAGGATAATATTGTGGTATAGGTTGTATTGACAGAAGTTTCAAATAAGCCAAAAAAAGTATCAGGGGTTGAAAATTAGCAAGTTCTCAGTCTGCAATGGAAAAGATTAAATAAACTAAACTAGACTTCTTTTCACGTGTAGTCAGGATGATGAAGTCAAGTCATCAAGAGAAATATATTCTAATAAAATAATTCCGCAGTTGTTGTTGGATAAACTTTTAACTTTCGTTTTTCTCAAATCTTTCATATAATAACACCGGTAAGTGAATCAGTGCTTTAACAATATAACTCAATACAAATTTCGGATTTCTACAAGAGTTAACTTAAACATAAGACAGTCATACGAAATTTAGTCGAGTCTACATCGTTTGGCAAGGAGAATTGCTTCTGTGCATGCATTTATGAATACATGAATAAGTCCGCTTACGAAAAACGAAATACTTTCAGCAAATTATATATGAAGTAAAAAAGTACTACCTGTATTTCAGCTTTCCATTCTTAATGCAATGGTGCCCAAATAAAGTAAGTAAGGAGTTCAATGAAATTACCTCAGATGAAAATAAAATACTTTTCACATGTGTAAATTCAGAAAGTTTAATTACTGTCATTAAATTTAGAAGCAGAACAACTGGCACAAATCCCTTGCCTTTAAAAATAGGGCAAGGGAACTAACGTGAATCAATTATCAACTTTTATTGAGATATGGAGAAAATTCCTTTACACTTTTGCAATACTTCAAGGTAATAAAAGCAGCTCTAAATAATTCAAATTACGATTGCATAATCAAATAAAGGTAATACGTAGTTTTATTGGCTAATTAAAATTATTCCATGGGAGAATTTTTGTTTAATTTAAATATTTAAAACGAGTGGATGGATATGTGAGTTGTCTGACACCATAATGACGTCATTTTTATTTTCACTACATCAGTTGTTTTTGAACATGTCGTTAACAAGAAACCACCACAATCCTACCGATAATTTTATATTTTTATAAATTTAACATCAAAAAATTATCGCGGTATCCAAATAACAGGTGAAACATTCGCGTATCTTTAAATAAAACAAAATTATGTACTGCTTGTTTGCTGGAGAGAAATAAGATCGGATTAATTTTAGAAAGTGAAGGGATCATCTTTCATTACTGGGAAAAGCATTGATGGTTGTAACAATATGCAATATTAACAAAGTAAACTTTAATTTTATCGAAAAAAAAAATAAGAAAAAAGCTTCTTTTTGTGAAACAGAATAGCACTAACGTAGTGAAAACGAATAGTGTTGGGGAGAAAAATTTTACTTTATTTAGAGAAACATCTGTACTTCTAAATATGTTACATCATGAGCTAGTAGGAAATTTTCTTGAAATTCTTTTGAATTTGAGAACTATAAGTGGTCCTTTGTACGTAACTTCCATCTTATAGTTTCGATATTCGTAACGAAAATGACATTTTCCAGAGAAACTTTCTTAAGTAAATCCGGAACAAGACCACTGTTTCAAGTAAAACTCAAACATAAATATGAAATGTTCGTATTTTTTTAAATAGATTTTCCTTCTCATTGAGTTGGAATTATAGCTATTTAAATATACTTGAATTGAGCAGATTCACCAGTTAAACAAAAAGTCAAAGCTGCTAATACACAAAAAAAGTGTTTCGCCAGTACTTAACAAAATTCATACACAAAGTTTCAGATTTATTTATCAAAACTTCGTTTGTTAAATGATTCTGCAGAAAATTACACGGAGCAAGCTAATGTAAAGGGTGAGTATAGGATGTAGAAAACAATTAGATCATTTGATTGTTTCTTAAAGTTTTTTAAGGTTCATAAATAGAACTTTAATGAGCAACAGAGGAGGCGGGGGGAGGAGAAGATGTCCAAGTTCACGAACTAAAAATTTCATCTTCATAAATCTTTCCTCGAGATCTGTTTAAAACTTTTCTGTGTTGTATTTATGGCTACTGAAACGGAGATGATAAATATGCGTTTTTTTTTTTTTTATTTTTTTTTTTTATTTCTTATCTTAGCATCAAGTACACCTTCTTTAACTTTTTATTTAAATACTTTTTTTATTTTATTTTTTTTTACTGAAAGAGATTTTATAGTTTTGTTTTTTTTTTTTTTTTTTGACTTCATTTGGTACTGCTATGACCTTATGAGGTACAATCTATTTCAAAGATAATAGAATGTAAGCCTAGGATCTCAATATTTAATCCAAGTAATTTGTAAGCTATTAAACTCATCATTATCCAGGAAATAAAACTAGAATTCCAAACAGATCTGTTTGCCTAATGGAACCATTTATTCTTGTACGTGGCATATTTTAAAACAAATAACTAGACCATCATTTTTATTGCTTTTAATCCATTAAATTATTAAAGGGTTTTTATTCATGTGTTATTTTACAATTCAAAGATTTTAAAAGAAATTTGTGGTTTGTCAACATACGAAACATTTCGAGACAAGTTTAATCTCAAGCTCTCCAAGCTGTACTGATACATGACATTAATAAGATTCCAATAAAGTAATGAACCATAACCGAACGCAAAAAGAAAAGAATGCAGATTGAAGTGACTGATTCAGTTTTGTTCAGATGATCTGTTTGGAAGCTCATTTCAATATTTTTAATAGTAAAAAAGTTTGGAACTAAAATTAATTTAGCTAAGAGAAGAAAAGTCCACAACTTCTAAAGAACAAGAGATTTGTAGCTTATAACTTCTGTTCGTTCTGCGAAATAAAAAAAAAAAAAAAAAAAAAAAAAAAAAAAAAAAAAAAAATAAAACAGGAAAAAAAAAAAAAAATTAAAAAAAAACATAAAAAAAAAAAAAAAAAAAAAAAAAAAAAAAAAAAAAAAAAAAAACAAAGCTGAGCTTTTATCCTGGAAGGATGATGACGAAAGGGTGCGAAATGATGCGAAGTAATAATTGAATGATGAGGAGCGTCAAATCAGAGCAATTAAAATGCATCTGATAAATTGAAAACTATATTACAGCCTACAACAAAAAGAAAAGTAGAAAGGCAACAAGATGTGTCTTGAAAAAATTAGCACATTACGGAAGCTGTTCGCTGCAGATTGGTAGATGAGTGAGAAGATAACCGTTAATCGAAAAGCAAGGAAATTTAGGAACACTTGCAGAGCTGCTATGTTCGGAATTCATGAATAGTTGGGTATATGGTCCTTCAGAACTTACAGCTTCTTTGTCTTCGTCTTTTCACTCTTATGCTAAAAAAAATAAAAAATAAAAGCAGCTGTTCTAGCTTGTTAAACTCTGATGTGAAAACCATTCCAACACAACATTTTTCTTCTTGAACTACGGAAGCGTCACGAATCCAGGAGAAAGAGTCTTTTTTTTCGGTAGGAGAATAGTCCGCTTTTCAAGAAAAAAATCTACCCAGAAAAACTTCGCATTAAACAAATAATGCATATTTCCAAACTGTACTGAATCTTTGAAACAATTTCAGAATTTGATGTTTCAACAAGTTAATAAATTATTAAAGTCCAGTTATCTTATATTCATCGTTAGGCAGTTCCATTTTTTTATTTGCAATGATCATATAACATTGTCATTTTGTTATGCCACTGACCTTTTCGTTCTCATTCTTCAGCTGCCAATCAGCTAATACTACTACTACATCTCTAGAACTTGCAGTTCAATTCCTAAGTTTTAGTTTTTATAAAGTCCTAAAGTGTTGTTGAACTTATTTCAAAATAAGGTATTCATTTGTTTGACAAATTATGAATACCCGCTTAATTTGAAACTTGTCGTAGATGTCAAACAAACGACAGATAATTCTGCTGAATGGAAATTCTACATATTAAACAGCAGTTTGTATTCCCACTCTCAATTTGAATGAAGAATCGGAAGCATTTGGATTAGAGACTTGAGATAAAATTAAATTCCAAAAAAAAATTAATTGTTTCTATAAAATGTTGTAAAAGAAAGGTATTTACAAAACAATGCAGATTGTCTCGTTTCAACTTTTCTACTTCTTCATAATAAATTAATTTTTAGGATTTGAATCCCTTGTTTTTATTAGGATTATAAGGATAGGTTTGATGTCAAAATTGAGAAGTTTAAATTTAGAGAAGTGAGGAGACAAATTCCTCCCATTACTTTCGAAAATGTTACCGTTATTATTACAATATGTAACACGAAATAAGTTATTAATAAGTATATGTATATCTAACCGAGACTTCGTTAATTATATTATCTTTTCTAATTGTATATTGAGGGAGATATATCAAATTTAAAAATCTGGAGATCTACAGAATTTATACAACCTTTTCAGGACATATTCAACTAAATTTTCAAAATACTAAATGATTTGATACTTTACGCAGGCAATCTGTCTGTCAAAAGCAATAGCTGATAATATTCAGAAAATTAGCATACATACTGTTTCGTCAGAGACAGCTACATACTCAGAAAGAAATTCAGAAAATTTTTGTGAAGATAAAAAAGATTGAAAAGGATTCTTGAAGAACACTCAAGGAGAAAAAGATATTTATGGAAGTAAAAGGTAATTAATTATTGAGAAATGAAGTGGAGAAAAAAAGAGACTTGCGAAAAAATTTGTCGCAGACGGTTGGCATCTTTTATTTGTAAGAAAAAAAAACATTTTTTTTTGCCACAGAAGAAAACTTTATTGCAAAGAAAAAGTGATTTTCAATGTAACAGAGAAAATGAATTGCAGGATGAAATGAATTTAGTAATATACAGAAAAGCTATTTACATTTTGGAGATATTATTATTGAGGATTTTATCAGTAACAGAAGCCTGAGACTGGAAATTTTGTTAATAACCTCAGAAAAAAGAAAAAAAAAAAAAAACTACGGAAGCAAAATAAATATGCTTACTTTTTTTTGATATAGCAATATAACATAACTGATACTAATTAACACTATGTTATATTGCCATGTGGGATTCAAGGCCCTATTTGTCGAAGCACAATATGATGCATTCTTAAGAAGGTCTGAACAGTAGTTTCCACAAAATTGCTTGGAATACAGTATTTCCAACAGATTCAGCCACAGCCTCTTATGGCACTAAAGAATACTTCTTTCTTTCTTGTTAAGGTACTCTCTGAAAGAGGCACTTTCACAAACTAATTTTTAACGTCTAGATTTCGAAAGATTCTTCAAAACGGAGAAAAATGGTGAAAATTTATGCCCTCATGATTTCCAGTAGATAATCTACACATTATCCTGCTACAGTAGTTCTTACAATGAAAGAATAATTCACAACAATTTAGAAGGAAAGATGCCGTTTTCTACGAAAGTTTAGCAACAATTAAGATATTTTTTGTTTTCTGTTCAGCAGACATATTTTGCACTGAGCAGTGGTTCGTTGTCAAGTAACTGATGCATCAGTTGTAAACTTTCGTCTGGAGAAAGACAGTATTATAGCTGTGGAAGAAAAAGGTTGATTTCTCATCCATCACTCGGTAATTTTCTACATTTTACCTGGTGAGAAAAAAACCTAGTAAAAGCGAAAACATGTCCTGACAAATATTAACGATTCACAAACTTCTCAATTTTGCACAGGTTTATAACAAAAAAGTGATTTCAATTGTTGCCAAGTTGAAAAAGGAAGGAGAAACAATCGAAATGTGTGCGTGGAAAATTTATAAAATATCAGTCCTTAACTCGCTACAGTAACTGTGTCCATTTTTTTTACTGATGGCCAAATTTACTATTATTTGAAACAAAAATTAATGCTTAGGAATAAGTTCACCAAAGGTAATCGTAGTCCTTATACGGTAATCTTTTTTTACAAGCTTTTAAAAAAAGAAAAACAATGATAATGCAGTAGCTCTTACTCTATTTTTTGTCACACCAAAACAATTCCAAAAATCTTGTTAAGGATAAACTTGAATTCAACTGACAGGTCGTACTAAGAAGAAAAAACCTCTGAAAAAACCTCTACTAAGTGAGGGAATATGAAGAACCTTTTGAATTAAGAATTTGAAATAGAAAATCTATACACCTATTTTAAATGTTAAGAAGGAAGCATTCAGACGATACCAAAAATTTTTTCATTAAAAAAAAAAAAAACTTTTTGGATTTCTTTCTAATGGTCTGGGATAACTTCACCTAATAGGTGTAATGTGATGAAATGACAAAATTAATTTCAAAAATACCTCCTTTGAAATGTTATAGATCGTAAGTGGAATTGGGAACCACAGACGAAAGAGCAAACAGAACGAAAATATGACGAAAGTTTGGCCGAAAAAAAAGCGACTGGTGAAAACGAAACAGTGTGATCTGTTGCTGTGGAAACACCTGACAGCTTTAAACTTCTGCTGAGAATAAATTGATGATAGTGAATCTCGCAATGTGGTGGAAGAGAAAGTGGGAAGCATTTGAGAATCTTATCGACCTTCCCACCTCAGAAGAAAAATCATGAGAGCATGGCACTGAATAGGACTTTACTCATATCAGCTGTTTCGAGCAAAATAAGAATATTTTTGTGTATTTACACGGGAAAAACTTGAAATTTGATTTTGAGTTTTTAGCTTATCGTCCAGTATTTTTCCCGTCTATTTCTGGTGCAACGGAATTATCAGTCTCAAAATCTCAAGTTTTTGGCATACATAAGTGAGATTATTTCGCATAAATCACAAAGGGAAATTGGACTTAACGATGAAAAAGTCGTTAGCTGTGAGACTAAATTGCCACCAGGCCTACTGTTTACATAGACCATTACTGGGTCCATTCAACTGACGCCAGTAAAAAAAGAAAAACAAACGACAGGAAGTAGAACAGTCACTGTAAGCAATGCTAGACATTATCGTTTCCACGACCTACCTGGCCATCATTCTGGTGCCTTATTGGTTAGATCTTCTGATTTCATCAAAAAATCGATCACAAAATTAAACTGCACTGTGATCGAAATCTTTCCAATAACTTGAAAAGCAAAACAGAAGCCCCACGTGTTTAACGCATGGAGAAAGCATACACACAGGGAGGGACACGCACACGCACATACATATACACAGATATGTGTGTAGACATTCTACGAAGGTAGCACTGATGGTTGCATTATCAATGGTAGCAGTAAAAGTAGTTGCAGAAGTTTGTGGATAAAAAAAATACTACAAGTTTGGAATGGAAAAAATGGTGTCACTATGAAAATAAAGGTTTCTTTTAACTAGTAAAGTGAGATGATTGCAAGTATTCTAGTCTTGTTTAGTTCCTAAAAAACTTTCTGTGTTATCGATTTAAAAAAAAAGATCTGCAAGTAGGAAGCACTGATTGTGAACAGTGTGTAAACCGATTATTTTTTTTCCTTACTCCAAAATTAGTACAAGAAATTGTGTCATCAGAAATTCTTCCCATCAAAATTCAACCTGTTATTTCCTTTTTATAAAACAGTAACACCAAGACTGTTCACTTTTCCAACTCAAAACATCTATCGGTTATGACCAGAGCGAAGCAATATCAGGTGTCAAACTGTTCCTTCTTGTAAGCTTGCTTGTTCAAGTGTCAATGATTGTATTTTCTAGACTTTCCTAATCTTCACACACTCTAGCCGTTTAGCTTCGGTACAAAGTCCTCTTACCGTTCTTTAATACTATTAACTACCTCACACAGTAAGCCTTATTCAATAGTAATTAAAATAAACGAAGTAATCGTGGTTGAGGACTATATAGGAAGTCAGAAGACAGTATTTCTCCTTGACTATCAATATATCTCAAGCGACACGAACTTAGTTTTGGGATGATAGCTACTTGAAGTGGCAATGAAAATTTAGCAAATTTGGCAAAGAATCGAAAACAGTGCTTTGATATACTGAGCAATTCAGCATAATAAAGTAATTAGAACTCTAACTTGCTGTCAAATCATTAGGAAGACAGTATTTATAAATTTATTGAGATAAAAGAGCAAAGAAGTGGATTTGTTTAAGCCAAAAATTGATGTCAGGAGATGCTGAATCTTAAAACCTTTAGTCAAACTTCTTTTTTTTATCTTTCCTGCACACTTTTTGTTCTGGAAAATGGCAGAATCGAAAACGCAGACTCAAATTTACAAAAGTAAATTCGAAATGAACGGCAAGGGCGAGAGAAAGGAGTGGAGGGGACAGGAAGGAAAAGAAAAATCCAGAAGGCCACATTTATCCCCAAATCAGCTATCCAGATATGCACTAATCATCAGAAATCTGAAGTATTTTGCTTCGCCACCACCTGAGTGAAAATGATATCACTTATGACGAGGTGTATTGACTCATGGAATAATGTCACAGAACGTTTCACCTCACAGACTTTACAGATGAAATAATGGAGGAAAGATTAAACTGAACAAGCTTGCTGGTGGTCGCTGATGTTTGTTTTGTGTAGCTGAATCGACGATGAATACTCACTCTCGCCTGATGTCGCCTTCTGGATAAAAGATAATGTCTCTTAGTCAGTTTGCTCATGAAGTACATAATTACATACCACAATCAGCTATCAGTATCCGAAATCAAGTAGTGTTGATGTTTGCTTACATCATGTTTATTTTCATACAGCACTCACGTTGTATACTTTAATAAATTAATTTAAATTTTTTCATAGAATTATTAAAAATTGACATCGTGAGACAGTTATTCTGGCAAAGACTCTCATTTTTTTTCTTTTTCAGTAAAAAGTTTTGAAAAATCTGCATGTGATTGATAAGTTTCTTTCTTACACAAAAATAAGGAGTGAAACCTTAAATTTCTGAATTTCCCAGAAAAAAGTAAAAGTGTCTATTCAGTCAAACGGTTATTCATACACATCCAGATGCTGCCAACATTTGTACAAAATATGTAAGAAGTTTGAAAGCAATTTTAAACGATATATAAATAACACATGCACAAAGAAATGTCTGGACTGGACAAAGTGTCCACCTACAGGTTCTGTATTATAAATTCAACCCATAGTTGACAAAAAGAGAAAAAAAAAAAGTAAAAGAAGAAAAAACTCAGCAAAACATCAAAGTTCTCCGCAATTGTTAAACCATCCTTCATCTAAAGCAACAGTAAATTTCTCATTATTTACTGAACTTGCCATCTTCACTTAAAACAGCATCAAAGTTCTGCGTTATTTACCAAACCATCATCCTTCGTTTAAAACAATCAACTACATATTTTGTAATACATTTGCTCCCTACGCCCACTTCTCTTCTCTTCAGAACCATTTATTTAAAAACCTGAAAATCCGAATTTTACAATTCCTTAAAAAGCTATTTTGACAAAAATGCTGCAGTAGATCTCTAGCTTAGTCTATTTTTTTTTTTAATCGGCAATCTTTGACAGATAAAAGAAGGCCTTCTTTTATGCACACAGATAATTTAAGTATGAAATAGCTGACGAAAAGTGTTCATTTGACCTTGGATATCACTTCCAATTAACTATTATTAATTAGGTATTTAAGTTCTAACTCAAAACATTCTGTAGATCCTGCAAAATTCCGATTGCACTGTTACTACTCACTTCCATTTTTTTCTTCCCTTTCGGCTTTTTAAATTTCCTTTTCTCGCTAAAAAAAGATTCTTGAAAACTTAAGGAAAAACTAGAGGGGAGAGTTACGAGTTGCTAAAGTTAGCATTTGTAATATTTGGAAAGCTGCCTATACCGAATACACTGCAATAAATAACATTGCTTACAGATCACATGTGGATCTCCACTAATTTCTCAGTTATCACTTCATGAGAATGATACAGCTTGGCCTATGATACTTTGTGATTCTTTTTTTTTATCAGTAGTCATAGACTTCGAGGCAGAATGGAATTTTGTTTGTTCTATTTAATTTATCCATTCATCTATATGCACCTAATTATTTCATCCGTTTCTCCATTAATGTTGAGCAAAAATAATAACGCATTTACTGTAATATATCAATAGAACTCTGTATTTCAGATTGATAAAAATTTCCTTTTTCTGTTAACCGAAAGAATTTGATAATTGATAGTTTTTTTGAAATTTCATAACTGGATTTTGGTGTGGCTTTATTACTGATATGGTTCATTATTGATATGCTTGCATAGCTGCTTGGAATTTGGCATTGCTAACAACTTCTCACTTTTCAACAGCTGTTTTTACGTATTTTGGTGACCAGTTACATTTCATTTATCTTGCCACATGGATTTCTTTCCAAAATTTTTGAACTTTTTTTTGTTAAAATGTGTTAGCAGTGCAACAGAGACTCTATAAAAGATCGCTTTTGAATTGTGCATCGAAATCAATCATTCTGAAGATTAGGCTGAGAAAGAAAATGAAAATAAAATCGACGATCGAATTTGAATGAAAATACTAATTACAATGAATTCGAATGTGCTTTTCAAATAATAACTCCTTTATGAGACTTCTCAATTGAAAAGTTGGAAAGGCGCTTAATTTATGAAACAATTCCAAGTGAAATGTTGTCCCATCGTCCCCTGTCATTCTCTTGATAATTCCTTTGTTAATATCTTAGACTTTTTACCTTCAGTCTTATCACGTCTATGTGATATATTTTATCAGTCACCATAACAGTAAAAACAGCTATGTATTTTATGTCCCTTATTATAAAAATAGGTGAGGGATATTGTCTATGAAGTCTAACATTTATTCGGATTCAAAAAGTGATTTTTATCATGATTTTTAATGCTGTAAAAAAAAGGAAGTTAAAGCATTACTCAAAACTTCTTTCTCTAAGAACCAGTAGTACCTCAAGCAAAAGTGCGAATTCCTAGACTCTGGTAAAATTTCTGGAAAGTGAAAAAATGTCGGGTTTGATACTTTTCAGCGGCACTTTCCCTTTCCTCATTCTTCTTCCTCGTCTAAAAATTTCAAACTACGTAAATTTAAAACTTTAGGTAAAGTTATGTTTTAACAACAATACTTGCCTGTTTACTTCTTCAGAAAATTTTCTAATGTTTAGGAATAGTAGTAAGAAAAAATAATGACAATATCATATAAATTATGAAAGTATTGGGTATTAGACGCTTCACTTGCAATCTAGCCGTTTTTTCAAATAGGTAAGTACTGCATTCACTTCCTCATGCTCGTCTAAAAATTTCAAACTGTGTAAATCTAAAGATTTCTTTGTGGCAAGCATTAAAATTTTAACCTGCGTAAAGGTTGCACTCTGTAAACACCTGGATCGACCTGATATTCATATTAAATTCTGAGGAATAAACAGCTTTAGGATATGCATGCACAGAGAGTGCAAAATGTGTTATTTAACTGATAATATTGTGGAATTTTTTTTTTTAGACAAAGATTAATTTTGCATTTTTGCAGAAAGGACGGTGCTGTGTCGTTGTTTTGAAGGTTTATTTTCTTCATTCTTTACAATAATGGAAGCTAGAAACATAGGGTACTATGTAAAACAAAAGTTATGGAAATAAAAAACCCGTCAATGGCTTTTTCTGCGCTCTACAACACTTGAAATTCGGGAAGTTTTATTTGTTAACATTATATCTTCTCATATCACTTTTGCAAACATTTGTTTCAGCTCAGTTATTCCTGAATTTCTACTTCACTTGGTTTTTTCCTTTCTTTCTTCTCAGCTTCGTTCTTTTTTTTTTATTTCGCTAAACATTTAAAAAGTAACAGTCGTTATATCAGATCCATGAACTATGAAGTTGAAAAATTTCACTATTTCAAGCTTCTTGTTACTTCTTGTAATGCACAAATATTATTGCAGTTTAAAAGCTTAAAATGTGAAGACAGGAAGCAATATTATTTACTGAACTGAAATTTTTGTATTTCCTCAAACTTCAGGAGTGACATAACATGAATTTTGCACAACGACAAATAGAAGTAACTTTTGCTTGTCATAGCGCTTCTCATAAAATCCACACTCTCTGGTCTAGTTTCATTTACCTGTAAATTTTTAACCTTAACATTATTCAGCAAAACTTTTTATAACCGAACATGAATGAATTTTTTTTATAAGTTCCATTCCGATCACTGAATACGTTAACAATACCAAGACATATGATCGCCAGAAATCTGTCGTGTACGTAAGTAGCCAATATATCAATACTAGGTGCTATGTTTACTTTTCTTTTGAGTAACATTTAGTGTAAGGATAATAATTTACAAAAAATAGTAAGAGAAAATCTTAGGCCAATCTTCTCCGTTTCTGTTAAATGGAACATAACTACTAAACAGTGGGCTACCCCTACACTACAATTACAAATCAGGAACTTTCATATCAAAATTGCAAAATTAAATTAGGCAGAAAAAAATCCTAGGACAAACATGTCAGAGACAAATGCAACATTAATTCAGGATCAATCTCAAGCGATGAACATTCAATAAAACGATAGTTTAATCAACTCCTGATCTGGCTCAATTCGTCTGAGACTTGTCTTTTATCTTTAAAAAGTTGAAAAGAGAAAACAGTATACCCCGTTTTGTTCTGGTCACTTTTTTCTTGACAAAAATGTGGTTTAATAAGCACAAAAACACTTGGTACAAATTATACTTTACGTTGTATACTCGAAACTTCGAACTACTACCCTGAGGTTCCAGCGAGCAGCAGCTGCATATTTCGTGTTTCAATGCAGAAGTGTTAGAGGCAAGAGATATAGAACAAAAAATACACTTAACCCATCCTTTGCAACATAGGATTGAATTATTGTAACATAATACGGTTTTTAATAAGCTTAAAATTTCATACAGATCGGAATTAAGCTTCTTACATTGCAAACTAATTATAAAGCAGCAAAAGATCTGCTAAAATGTAATACATGAGGAAGAAATGATGAAAAAGCATAACCCACAATCTTGGGAAGATCTACTGAATGAAGAATGCCATGATTTGGAGTGCCAGTTTTAGGAAACATAAATAGCGACAGACGGGATCTCGATTTCTAGTAGGAAAGTAGATAAATATTAAGACATATAGAAGTTAAGTCAACAATAAGTCAAAAATATACCACAATAATGATGTTCTTCTAACAGCATAAAATACGTTCAACAAATATTTACTAATCAAAAGCAAGAAAAGGATGTTAAAGTAAAAAAGGATTGATGTATATTCATTTCCACAGGTTTTCTTCTCACTGGTCAAACAGTAATTCGTTTGTGCGTAATTCGTTTAGCAAATCAAAGTAAAATAAAGCAAAACTTCAAATATGCTGAAAATACATCATTGGTTTTGTGGATAATAATCTAATCAGTACCATTTTTTGCTAAATCTTTTAATTAACCTCGTAAGCAAAAGAAGCTTCCTAGTATCTCACTACAAGTTTCATTGCTGATTTAACCAACCTCTTGGATAGCGCTGCGCAGATGTAAGACGGTTGATTGTTTACGCGGTATACCCACTTCATCAAGATGCTTTCTTGTTAAATAACCCCTACAAGTATCCGATAATTAAACTTTTTTTTTTTAGTATATACTTCTCTGGCAGCTAATGGAACGGCCTGCTTAATATAATTCGTAAGATCATACTGAAAACATGTAAGATGTTAGGGAAAGAATGTCACTTAAATAACACCATGAGTACAGAAGATGCCAGCTGATTCAGTTTCATATTTTTCACAGTTTAGAACGTGAAGGACAGAATATTCGAAATGTTTTATTATGCTCATGCTAAGATTACTCATAACCTGGATTATATAACTACCATAAATTTGTGAAAGAAGTAATTCTGCTTTAAGGTATATAATTAACAGATAGACCTTTATAGACGGAGCAAATCTCATCTCTTATCATATGGATTCAAAAAAAGAAATTAAAGGAAACTTTCAAATAATTAAGTCGGTAACCTAATGTGTGCTTGTATTTTTTTTGCCGCTTCATCTCCTTCCTTTTTCATTTGTTGCACATGTCGTCGCGTTAAGAAACCACGAATTTCAGCTTGAATTATGGTTGCTGCTCGATCCTCAGGTGCACAATTGTTGAGGTCGTAACTGGTAATAGGAAGAGAATGGCATCTAGAATATATCTGCAGTTCGCATTTTCTGACACGTATTCTGTTCACTCTTCTTTTATAATTTATATATATGTCTGAATAACGTTATCAACTCAAAATTAACTTGAAGTCTTTCTCTGTGGTGTAATCTACGGATCGCCAAGTACCGTCACTTTGCTTTATGCTTAAACCAAATTTTTCTGCATTGGCTCGAACCTGAAGTAAGAATTGATGATTTGTAAATAAAAATAATATAAAAATACTACGAAATTAAAAACAATAAATAAAATTAACTAATCAACAGCGCTTACAACGTGTCCATGATATGTTGCTAGAATTTAGAATCTGCTTCATCCAACAGTCTAGGTGACCGTTCGTTTACTTCATTAATGCGTTAGCTTAAAGTTAAAGTTTGTTCGACTTAAATTATTGGCATGATGATAATGGTGTTAGATGTAACTCTCAGTAAATCCTAAGATTTAATACTTCTGGTTATAAATCCAAAATCTTTTTTCCTCTACTTTTTAAATATATAACATCAACTGGTACTGACAATAACAACATGCAAACCTGCTTCTGAAGGTCATTTTTAAAGCACTCATATAAAGTAGGTTCTTTCAGCACATCTTCTGCATTATTCTCTGGAAAAAATTAACTCATTTTGACATCATCACCATATCTGTAAGCAACGATAGTGCAAGCTTATGGAGTTTTTCTCAGCAGCTAATATCTCACTATTCTAAACAATCCTACTTTCCAAGCTTTGATCTGCATCATCAAGTACAGTTTCTTGATAACAGTTTAATTTTAAATTCTAACATGTTTTACCATACTTGCTATACGTCCTAGGTAATTGAAAAATTTCCTTGGCACTTACTAGAACAACTACTATATCAAGAAATTGGCTGCAGAAAAAAACTGAACCATGAACTCACAGAAATTACGAGAACTAACTGATTTATCCACTTTTGATTTAACGTCGCTGAAAACGGGGATGATGGACATTCTGAGTGTTTCACTTAGAAAGGAACAAAATTTTAATTTGCCAACAAACTTAATTTCAAAATTTCTGTCATATTATAATATTTAAAACAATGCTACGGGCAAATTCCAGAAGAATTTAAACATACGGTTGCAATGCTTTCGTAAGACATTAAAAAAAACCATCGAAAAATTGATTAAATCGGTTGGCTGTATTCTTAGTGTTTCGCGTACCAATGCTTCTAATAATGGACGCAGTCCAGTAGGTACTTTGTATTTTTCGCTCGATGATTCTGCCATGCAGTCCTCTACAGTTAAAAAATACGTAGCTGACAGGGTTTATGACTTAAAAAAATTGATTGCATAGAATTTTATGGACGATATTGAATGACATCGTCAATATTCAAAGAGAGGCTAATTCAGAAAATCAAGTCCAAAATAAAGGTTGTAACAAAGCAGTATTCTCGCAATAAAATGGTTTAAATTTAACTGCTTTTTTTGACTTGATGAAGTAACAGGTGGGGAAACGTATGTGTAAATTAAAATTGCAATGTAATTTAAAGTCCAAATATTATTCATTTATTAGAATTAGAATACAAGAATTGTACTGAATCTCTTCAATTATGCAGAACCAATAAACCTAGGGTTATGTTTTGAGATGTCAAATTATTCCAATTTGTTTTAATGAAAAATAACACTTCAAAACTAGTAGTAAGAGAACAATTTGGTATTTCGGAAAAAAAAAATGGTGAATTTAATTAAATTAAAATAATTGTTGACCAAATTAATATACTAATCTTGTTTATGTTTTGCAGAGAAGACCTTATTTCTTTGTTTTTCCATTCATTTCGATGTTTTGTCTAATGGACCTATGACTATCCGTAAAGATCTCGAGTAAGGCTTACTAGTTTGAATCTCATTTTAGGGGTGAAGCAGACGATTTTGAAATGAAGCATATAAATTCTTAAATTAGTTTCTAATCGAATCCACCTAAAGAAATAAAATTTTAAATGCTAACGACTGATTGCTGCTCACTAGAGTGACGGTTATAAAAAGTCACGGGAAACGAGAACTGCAATTGTGAGCGAAAAGATCAAATGGAAAGGATAATATGACGAGGAGACATAAATTGTTCCAACCGCATCATTAAAATCACTCTTCCTCCCTCATCATCTGAATGCACAGCGACTTCGAAGTCCAGCTCTTTTTGACGCGTCAGCTCTTGCTTACATAATTAATTAATCAGAGAAGAAGAGAAAAGAACACCTGGCATTCTCGTTTCCTTGGTCATCCTGAGTGAGGGGATATGGACAACTATTATTCTAATGCTTCATCAGAAGAATTTTGATAGTTCAGACTGTTTCCAGGTGGAGAAGCTGCCTTTCCCATTTCGGCAGTAGAAAAAAAGGTATAAATTCTGTAAAGTTCTAAGGTTTAGTGTTTAGATTGATTTACTGGCGGTGTACATAGCATAGGGTTGGCTGTAAAGGCTTTTACCAAAAAAAAAAAAATATCTACCAGTGTCACATTGTCAAACTGCTCTTTGAGTCGACCTACTAATTAAATTACTGGTAGTTCAGTTTACCTCCTCCTAGTTAGCCAATACATGGCATTGCCTTCAGAGCTAGCATAAATTCTCAGTTTCAGGAAATCTTTTCACCAGTGAATTATTTGCGTCAAATTTCGTGAAAATTGAAAATGCTTCCAATTTTCATGTTTCGGGAAAAGGCAAAACACGCACTTCAGATGCTTGAAGTAATGGAAAAAGTGAAAAAAATATCATTATTTGTTAACTGCTAAAGACAGACTAACAGGAAAGTTATCACCAAAGATTCTTTGAACTGTTTTTGCTGCACACTCCAAGTAACTTTTACGTGACTTAATGAGTATAATGTTATTATCATTAGCACAATATTTGATGCATAATTGTTTTAGTCCGTTAAAACATTATTAGAGAAGAAGGAAGAAGACTTGTGTTAGTTTACTATGCAAGGGAAAAAATATAAAATTCAATTTAATTGTTGCACCTGGATAAAAAGTCGAGAAATTGGATTAATTCGTAGCACTTTACTAGTGTTAGAAGTAACGCTCAGCAATACCTCAGTTAGCAAAAGTAGCCGAAATGTCTGTAACACCGCGGTGTATGAATACCCCGCGATGTTACAGTCAATTAATACATATATGTGTAGTTTCTGGTACACACATATATACATACAACACACCCCTACACATACATGGACAGATGATAAAAGCAAAGCATATATATATATTCTCATAAACAGATTCAGAGGGAAAAAGATTTAACAACATGTAATGTAATTGGAAACATGAGGATAAGAGGAATTGGCAGTCAAAGTTCAAGCTTGCAGAAATGAACTTGGAGTGAAGTGGTTCCAAATGCGTCATTAAGCTGCCACTTCCTCTCGTCAACAACTCTTTACGTCAGTCTTTAGTCTTCACTGGTACATTTCTTAGTTTATTGTTACTTCGGAGTAAGAAAAGTTCGGGAAGAATCGATTCGAACTGTGTCCGAACAGGTCTGCCTAATCATTTCCCGTGCTATTTGATATTTTTTTTTCTTTTCTTTTTCGAATTACACTAGGAGTTGAATGTGAAGACTCATAATACTTGCTGTTCAAATGGCACTGCGGAAATGAGCATCAAAATATTCCACTAAAATTAATACAAGTTTACTTAACATTCTAGGCAAGGTAACATCTCGACTAATTATTCAACGAATACTAAATGTCCTAATATAAATACGAAAAATATTGGCTAATTATCATGAGAATGTGTTGGAGCACGAGCAAACAGTTGTATCGGGATGAAAGGTATCAAAAATCGAGAAAGAGACTCTAATATAAATATTATATACTGCAAAAGAAATAACAAATGAAGCTGCAAGAAAAAAAAAAAAACACTCCACTTAAACTGTATTTTCTTTGCCAGTTAAACACTATTTATCATTTGTACTGGTTTCATTTTTTAATTGATGAGTGAATCATTTGTCACTCGGGACTTAGCAGGAACCTTCCAGTGTCTCAGAAATTGAACTGTAACACGGAAATGTGAAATAAGTCTAGTAAGAAAATTAAATCATTCTTTTCTCCAGGCGAATTCCAATCATTTGTATTTTCTTCATTTAGTTAGTGGATCATTTCATTCTGAGTATAGCAGTATTAGAAGTCTGAAAGTATGACAGCTGTGAGGAATCCGTCACTTTTCAGATGCAGCTAGTGAAGAAGATAGTTGAAATGGAAACGAAGCTTCCTCAGTATTCTGACATTTCTTCCGTGCCATATCATCAATCATTAGTCATTAGTCTCACGTCTCAGATACCACGGAGTCACGCACAAATGAATAAGTCAAATTAATGAACTTATTGCCAAATGCCACAGAATCTACGCAGCAATCAATTTACAATTGTAAGATTGCAAAAGGCTGCAATTCCATGTTGTTTCCTTTAATTTCTCAGATGAGAAATGATGCTAAGTTTGTGGTATGTGGACTTTAATATGCTGTAAAAATAGTCAGCATTGATGATGACGACTTCCTAATTAAGATATGATTAAATAAAATATGATGCTTCTTTGGTAAGTTATTCTCTGATAAGATAATTTTCAATTATGATTAAATAAATGTGTTCCTTTGATAACAGGGGTTTATAGCCGGTCATTAATAAGAGATGAAATTGTATTTGAAGTCGCATAAATTGCGAAACATCGACAAATAAATGAATGAATTAAATACTTGAAATCGGATGAATATATGACGCATATTACATGTGGACGACGGAGTTAGTATTATTAAGGAACAGAGAGTAAACCGAATTCAGCTCTGATTATTCTGGAGCAGTCAGATATGACCATTTTTTTTACAAACCTAATTTTCATATTTTGTCCGTTCAGCTTTCGGATGCATTCTAGCATGGATTCTGCATTATCGATTTCAAACCGATAGAATACACTTGAATCTAGTAGAGGAAAATCGTGTAAAGATATTTTGGAAATTCATTACTACATACAAACAAATACTACTGATGAAACTAATCGGTATTCCATTCTCAAATTTTTATTATAAACCATTTTTCCGGTCTGCTTTTATCATGCTGGACACGCACCGAATTTTTCTCTCATAAATGCTTAAACCTTAGCTAGTCGACTATCTTAGTAATGAGATTCCAAAATATTGCAAGCAGATGACTTTTGGTGGGATCTTCCGAGATACCAATAATGACTTGGAATCATTTCTTTCCTCATTGCTGTAGTGATAATTAACCACTGCTATGAACATAACAAAGAGTGATTATCAGTAATGCTATTATAGGGGTAAAGAACCATTATTACAGATAGACATAACGATAAGAGTTGCGATCAGTAACATTGTTATAATGATAAACAACAATCACTATTACAGACGACATATAGATGATAATAGTCGTGATTAGTAACCGCGTTATAGTGGCAAACAATCACTGTTATGGACTTCAATAACGGCAACACCTGTGATAAAATTATTATCGAGATAAGCAATCATTATCACGTATGAACGATATCAATGATGATATATACACGTTTTTACATAACTATTTTCAAATTCATACCGAAACGTTATTTTTTCACAACTTGAATGAAAGGCTGCTAGAATCATTGATAGCACGAACTTGTGCTATGACCGCATAACTGATAAGACAAACTTCTTCATCGATTCCTCTTATCTTTGGTATCAGTTTTCTAAGCAGGAATAAGAATATATTACTACTGCATGACAACGTTCGTTTTTCTCTATACGGTTGCGATTAAAATTACTTCGCTTAATGTGTAGTCAATTATTCTTTTAAAAAGAACAATAGGAATGAATGGTAGTAAAAACATTATCAACACACTATATCAGGGCTGCAACGATATCACGATTTTTGCGTACTGTATTAGTCAGTTGCAATCGGTACGGCAGTGAGTAACACTGTATACAAATGTTTATAATGATATATCAGATATTCACATTTCACGGAAGACTGTCACTCATAAAAATTCCATATGACGTGATTGTTCCTAAAAATGCTATCTTAAAAGATGTTACTGGAAGCAATGGAGTAATTTACGTAATTAAAATGATGGTTTGCTGGTGCTTCGCCATGTCTTTCACTGCCTGTCAAACAGTGCTTTCAAAACCAGAGGAAATTTCTGGTAATTCACAAAATTTGTCTCGTTCATCTGATGTACATATATATGATTAGTGATAGCACAAACATTGCCAGAAATATGTAACTACTTTAAAAAGCCATTCATAAAGCTGCTTACTCCTTGTTTTAGGTATGACATTTGTGAACAATAGCACATTTTGTCTTTTTCTAAATTGTTATAGTTTTGGAAAAAAGAACCGAAAGCCATTAAAAATTTATTTTAATTCGCGCCTATTCAACTAAAAGACTATGAACACCGTATAATTTACCCTCAAAAAAAAGTCTGGAAGTTTGGGCTTAGTATTTAAGAGTCTAATTCGTTATTTTCAAAATTTTGATGCCAATAATTAACAGTACGTTTCTTAAACATTTTAATGCAAAAAGTGGCTGTCAAAACGACAGCAGTATAAAAAACTGCAGATGGATGGATTCAAAACCGAAAAAATACATTCGTGAAGAAACAAAACATTGCTCAGGGTAATTGCTTCATTTGAACCTATAAATAATTTTATCCGTATATCATTTAAAAGTTAAGTAATTTTTAAAAATAGCGAAGATACTTAGAAGTTTAGAAAAGGGGAAAAAAACAGGGGAATAGAGGATAAAAAACAAAAATTACTACGCAGTACTCACAACTTATGATACAGTTCAGTAAGAAAATCGGAATTGATGAGCTTTGAACTTATAAATCCGCAATTAAATAAAATATAGCCTTTCAAGTGAAATTAGGTTGACAAAAAATTTCTCAAATACTTAACATGGATCCTACTTCTTTTTTTTTCAGTTGCTTTTGACGCAAGTATCACTTTCTGTTTTTGTAGTTATAACTGTCCAATGTTTTTGCTTCTACATGAAACACATTTCCGCTCTCCGAAAATTAAAATAGGATGTAAATTAGGGTGCTTAGAATTAAAATCATAGGATATAAATTAGAGCTTTTCATCACACGGTAGTCCTGCTAATAAAAAGTACATGTAGTTAGTTACTACTTAAAGTATATTTAATTTGAAAAGAAGCATTTGAACATATAATTATTGAACCTTCCAAATTACTTTTAATTATTTTCAAATAGCCTTTAAATCCACTTTGTTTCATCAACCTATACACTGAAGCATAAATCTATTAATTATACTCGAGATTGAAATAAATAGGCCCAAGATAATTAAAAGTATCCTGTCGAATACGCAGGACTAGTGAAATGAGCCGAAGGCAACTAACTATTGGGGTGAAACTGAAGAATCAATTACATTATTGCAGATTCTCTGCTGATCATGTGCCTTGTGCTCAAGACTAAGAAAATGGAGTTCCGATTGCTCATCAATCGGAATATATTGTTGAACAGAACAAAGCTAATTCCGAAGTGAACAAAAGGGGTAAATCAAAACTGAAAAGGATGGAAATTTTGATAATCTCTTCATACATGACAGACTGTGGGTCAATCGTTATCTTCAAAAATCGGTCTAAATCAAGTACAGCATCGATATGGTCAATTCTAGTGATTCTAAAATTCATCCATCAACTGATAATAATTTGAGAATCAATAATTCAATGATCAGACTTTTGTGAATACCAAGTTGAACGATTTTTGGATTGCAACAAATGACAAATCCACCTTATTGGACAGTTTATTTTTAAAAATATGCATATATAGTTTGAAGAACAAACCGGTTTGAAAAGCAAAACAATTTAAAGTATTTGAGGCAACAAAGACGATTGATTGTGCCAGTGATATGACCAATCCACAAAGGACTATTGTTCGGTAGTCCATAATTTCACTTCTTAAACCTTTGGACTTCGTAGACAATGATAATGAGTTTACCAGCCTGGTAAATTCATTTAAGAGTAGCTGCTACATTTCCCCTGAACTATCAAAGTGAAGGAAGGAAAGTTTAGCATGATCATGACCAAAAACATCAATAACAAATCAGGAAGCAGTAAGAACAATAATCGAGATCTTAATTATTAAAAAAACAAAATAAAACCAATAAACAAAGCGAATGACGAAAGACAATATGGAAAATAGTCAAGCTGTACGCTACTTTGCATACACTCACCATTTCCAGCACCAATTATTATTATTGTTCTCATCTACGTTATATTTGTAACAGAAAAAAATTGTTGGCCAGATAATCTTTACCTCATTCTTCGTATTTTCAGACCTGCAAACTATCCCTACAAAGAATAAGGAAGATGTGTTCAAATTTTTTTCAATTTTTAGAACACCTCCAATGAGAGAGAAAAAAATGGCAGGAGGACTGGGAAATCAAAAATTTGAAGACATAATACCAGCTAAGTCAAAAACAAACAATTCTTGTCGGTGGGTGGATTTTTAGCAACTGCAATAGCATCAGTAACAATAATAATCAAGCAATAAACCTATGCGATAAACGTTTCGATATAGAAGAGGAGCAAAATCCAGAAAATAAAAGTGATGGTGATAATAATAGCTACAGAAAAAGGTTTCATAAATTAGAAACTAAGTCAATTAATGCAATAAAAGTAGTAAGTGCGAAATCGCTCATTTAATAACTTGAACGGTCCATCATACTTTAAAATATAACAAACTCTCATTAATACCTGAAGTTATATGTATCCAAGTTTTTTACCATATCATATTCGATACGATCATCTAAACTGAGTCTTGTTTGATAACAACTTAATGATAAACAACATGAACCAACAATAAATATTCGATGATACCGACATTTTGAAGGAGAAATACAGGCAATAAGCACCCGTAAAAGGACATAACTATTATATACAAGCAGGGCGAAACAATCACAGGTGTGTTTATTAAAGGCAGTTACAGCAAAGATGTTCACTGATCACAAACTATCTTAAGTAAGTTTTCTTTTGTCTATCCTTAATAACTGAGCAACTGCTATGGCTTCTGTTATCTTTTTCCAGAATAATAGTATTATTAATAATGATGATATTAATAGTAATAAGATTAGTAATAATAGTAATATTAATAATAATAACAATATATTAGTAATGATGATATTAATAATAATATATAACAATAATTGCATTACTATTAATAATATATTATAATAATAATTATTGCTAGTAATATATTATATATATTAGTAATATATTATATATATTATAATAGTAATATATTATTATTATATTATTAATAATAATATATAATAATAATAATATATCATTATTATATAGTATATTATAATAATAATATATT
>PQVD01002427.1:317-16145 GCA_003012265.1 Setaria equina
GTGGTGGAGGAGGTGGAGGAGGAGGAGGAAAAAGAAGAAAGAAGAAGAAGAAGGGGAGGAGGAAATGTGAGCGCAAGAGGGTTAGTATAGCTGAAGGATGTGTGGGTGGAGGAGGTAAGATGGATATGGATGCTGGAGAAGAGGACAGTCCCATTTCTGGTCATTTTCATTTCCCTCCCCTCTTGAGGATCGCGCGCTTGCCACCATTTATTGATGGTGCCCTTCATGATGTCCCGTACATGTGTATATTTGGTTATTTGTCAATGTCATCCCCGTCCTCTCTCTTCACCAATGTTATCGCGGTCTTTTTACCAAATATTACCGCGATTTTCCCGCCAATGCTATCATGATTTTTCTTTTCCCAGACTGTTACCACGATTCTGTTACCAAATGTTCCACCAATGATCAATCATCTCCTACCTCATCAATATCATCATGATCTACCACTAGTAACAACGTTCACTGTGATCTTCTCACTAATTTTACCGCGGTTTCCCATGTGAACTTGGATATATGTTCACTTTTTCCTCATTGTGCTAACATTTGAAATTATTTGCCTCCATCGCAGACATCTCCTAAATGTTCAAAAAAATGAATTAACAAAATTCAAATTATTTTTGCAAATAATTAAGACAGTAAAGTTTTGAATAATTGCAATTAAAATATTATAATTTTTGTATCTTAAAATTAATCCAATATTAATGAGTATTTCAATGGGAAAATTTAATTATTTTTATTATTCCCTGTCTGCTTCCATTTTTGCGTTTATTTTTTAATTTTTTTAGTCTTTGAAAAAGTAAAGCAATTAGATTTAACAGGGATCATTTTATTTTTATTAATAAAGGTAAAAAAGTATATATATATATATATATCAGTTACTGAAAAAATGAACTAAAAATGATTAGATAAAAAGCAAACGTCAATTTGCATTCATATAAAAAGATACGTGATATAGGATAGAAAGGATGAAAGAAAAGTGAGAAATGAAAAATGAAATAGTCTCATAGCATTGGAAAGAAAGGGTTACAAAAATGATCTTGTGGTTTGCGTTGTGATCTCAATTAGCGAATTGTTATTTCATATTCTTCAATTTTAGCAATACATCGAAAAATAGAAAAGACTCACGTAATAATTTAGTTTGTGGTAGAAATTTCTATCGACAGAAATTTGTTAAATTTTGACTCACTAGAAAAAATTATATATGATATGAATTTGAACTTTATAGCAATAAAACAGAATTTCAGAGCTATCTTAGCTAATATTTTTTCTCCCAGTAACTGATCAATGAGAATATAATTATCTAACAAATTTGGATAAATGTTAATTAAATGGTATGATGAGGCAAGATGCTACCCCGTAGATTAGTAATGATGGAAATTTGATTTATTTTTCTGAACCTGTGCTTTTTTCTATACCATTTTTATCTGTTATTTTCATTCTTTTACTTTTTTTTTTTTCCTTGCAAACACCTTTCCAGAAACGAGGATCTTCAAGTTATTTAGTTGTTTTAAAAATACCATTTTGATTGGTTGGTAATGATAGCAGTCCATTTATTTAAGCAGTATTTCTAAAATAACTTGAAATTCTGTTAACATTAGGACTTCCAACATTTTGATGAAATTCTTCCTCACACTGTACTAACACCGTATATCTTTACTTTAAGTGAAATTTGACTGAAAAAGCTAGAAATATTATTTGCATTGGTTTCCTTTTTCCCCTATATAATAATCTTACCGTATACATTTAGGAAAAAAAAGAATTTTCTTTTTTTAGATCTGAAAATAGAACAAATCCAATTAGAGTTGAAATTTATGGATTAAGTTGGATGAAATTAAGCAATATAAAAATGAATAAATATGTTGATTTTGACCTTGTATGTCTGTGTACTGGATGAGATTGGTAAATTAGAGCAGATGTGTCCCGTGTATGTTTGTGGTTTATTCACTGGAGTGGATCGACTTTGCATTATTTTTGCATAAATCCATATGCTGCCCCGTTGAAGGATATTTGTTCAATCCCTCCTCTCTCATTAGGTGAGAAATGGAGAGAAAGCAGTAGGTCAAAGGTCAACGCAAAAAATGCTCCCAGTGTTCCCTCGCTTTTTTCTTTTTTTTTTTTTTTTTGTTGTATTTTCACGTATGTAGTTGGCCATATTTTCACTTTCAGATTACATTTTTAAAAAGTAGATTCGAAATGTTCTTGGTTACCAATGATAGTTGCTACTCTTCATGGTCCTTGAATTATCCTTAACTTTTTCCCAATGAATCCAATACCTTACAAATAGCAACATTTCTGGATGTTGCAAAATATATCTTCTAAAAAGAAGGTGATAATAGTTTTGTCTGAACGGTAGAATAAAAATGTCATAATTCCTTTGCAAAGGACGTCTCGCTTTCACCGGTGACCTTGGTTTGCTATTTTCTTGTACTAAGGCACGCGGTGAATGCCAAACGTTCTATTGCTGAGCCCTATATATATACTGCGGATAAATTTCCCGAATTACCCAATTGGAGATGTATCACGAGACATCCAGTCCTTCTGCTCCACTCTTTGTGATAAGGTTTGTGTCTTTTTTTTTTTTCTTATATATTTTCCAAATTCATTTGGATATATTCTGTAAATGACAAGTGATTAATGAAAAGAGTATTAACTGGTAAGAATTAAGAGGAAAAAGGTGGAAAAAGTTTGGTTACATGTTATTTTCCCTATCCTCGTCATGTTTGTGAGGAGGGAAAAAGCCTCGAAAGAGTTAGACAGAGCCCATATCTGAAAGCTAAAATGCTACTGTTGGGGTACAATTTGATCCAGAAAGAGAAATAATGGATGCTGTAACAAGTGCAATATGGTTGAAAGGCAGAAAAGCTGAACGGTCAGCTTATAGCAAGTTATATTTTCTTTTAAAATACTGCATAAAAGCATGGCTTGAACAGTATTTGATCTGGAGAAAGTTTTGTGCGGTAAATATGAATGGACAGTCATAAACATAATTTCCGTGTAATGTCTGTCTGACGCAGTATAATTCTTTTTTTTTTTTTCACGTGAATTACGTCGTACGACTTACTGCTCATTAGATTACATTTCATTATATTTAATATACTTTCAAAGAGTTTTTATATATATGTAAATGTTATATTATTCAGCTTGGCTATGTTAATTCTTGCTTATTAACTTTTTTTCTTTTTTTGTACATTCAATGCTTCCATTTAACCTTCCAACATATGTGATTCTGAATGTTCAATCATACTGCGACAATTGCAAGACGAATCTCAAGTGCTTTAAAAATAATAAAATTATCTAAAATGTTAGCCGAACATCATCAGCACAGTAAAGTAAATAAAGTTTAAACGTTCAATCTTTCTTTTTCCTTTTTGCCAAATTTCTGAGGAAAATTCATCAGTTTTAATTTACTGATATATGAATAAAAGTGAACTTAAAAACACATGAAACACAAAGTCCCGTACTGCATAAGCTGAGTAGCACGTTATAGAGCCTATTTTCATTCTTTTTTTTTTTTTTGTTTTTTGAAAATAAGTTTAATAAAAGGAATTATTTCCTTTCACTAAATATTCAACAGTAGCAGTTTTAAAATTTATTCAAATACATCCAAATAATATAAACAATTCCAGCTGCGCGGTAAATCTTAACATTATAAACGATTGCCTCATTTATTAGAAGTAGTATAGCAGTTTAACCATTCAGCTGTGTAATTATTAGGAGAAGTAAAAACTTGAAATTTAAATTTAAATTAAGTGAAATTTTTGGTTATGGTTTGCGAGGCGATCCTTCGAAATATGAAAAAAGAAGGGCATAAAATTTAAATGATTCAAAGATCAAGGAAATTTCTTCGTAAACAATTTGACGCTTACAAATAATGGTCAGAAGGATGATGAGGATATTTGGTCGGAACTTTAACACCTGGTTAACTGTTAAAAGTAGCATGAGATGGTGAGAGACTATTATAGCCAAAAAAGTTTTATATTACTGATGATATATATGTATGTACGAATGATCCTAAATAAGTGGTCATCAGATTGGCTTACTCATTTATAACTGTCAAGTGTAAGATTTCACCACTGACATATATAAAGCCTAGTGAAAAATTAGACTGACATTTTCAAAAATGTCCATCTGTCATCCTTTTATGCATAATTAATGAAAGAATGATAAATTAAAAAGTTCAAATGAAATTTCCGCATTGCTTATAAATGATAAATGGAAGATATGTTGGAACATATAAATTCAACTGTTTATGAGGTTAAAATATGCTTTTACAGTGGGATATATTTTTTTAAAATTTCATAGAAAAAAGTCACAACGACAGATATTATCGATATCACAGATAAAGCCTGAAGTGTGTTGTATTTTCTGAGTCTCACAATATCAATTATTAGGCCACTACTCTGACCCAATCTAATTATCTAATTCTTAGCTAAGGTTGTTCTGATTTAGATCCATTTATTTCTAGCTGCCATTGCGCGATAATGCCCTTCGAATTGAAGCTATGAGAATGTAGTCCACCTTTCTTCGGTGATAATTTCCAACTGTGTTCAGTTTTCCATAGAGGATAAGTCTGCATTAAAATGAAAGTATGCGATGCTCGCCTCTTTAAACGGATAATTGCTAATGCAAAAGTAGTTCATAATGCATGCAAAATATTGATTACATTTGCTAGCGCTAGTTCTTGTTAGTAAATTCAATAATATGCTGGCAGTGTGAGCGCCTTAATTTCAAAGGATAAAATAAGCATATCCTAAGGGGAAATTCCAAAAAGATGAGCGACAAGAAATGCGGGGGAAAAAAAAGTTAAGCTTATAAGCAACAGCGCAGCTTATGCTCTGTGAGAACTAGCAGGCTAGTTTTTTTGTATCCATAACGACAAATATATAGCTATCTGGTCAGCTTTTAAAAAATGTAACTTCTGTCAGTTAAACGAAGGCCAGTACCGAAGCTTCTTGTAGGTAAAGCTAGCAAACTCTCTCCTTCGCTTAACTTTTGATTGGGGAAGGTTTTTTTTTTGGTAGAACTTTCCAGCAAATATCATGTTTATTCTTGCAAAATATAGACAATCTAAATTACATTACGGGAAAAAGCTTCATCAAATCCTATGGTTTGGCTTTTCGCTCTTCGTCAGGCTTCTTATTCGACGGCTGAGGAGTTCGTTTTGATATCACTTCTGCCTGGAAATTGTTTCAGGCATAACATCAATCAGGTAGCCCCTCGCCAGCTGATACCCTTTAAATCTACGGAGAACGTAACTATGCATAGCATATCCTAAAAGTAATAAAAAAAACTAACAAATAGCAGTAACTAAACTATTTCTGATGATCCACATGATAACTAAGCTTTTAAAGTTATTGCTTACGTTGAAAAAAAAAAAAAAACAACCCTTACCAACATGGTTAACATTGCAGCATTTCTTGGGCATCTGTGACATTCCAGGTTTAAACTAATTAAACACGTGATTTAATATCTACTTCAGTAAGTTATTTCCATAAAGGTGCTTCTCGACCGCGTTCGTCATATAAAGTTAAGCCACTAATTGGATATACACATTACAATGAATGCCCAAAGTTAGTAATCCAAGTTACGACTATCTGTTTCTCATGAACTATGAATAGAGAAGAACAAAACTGGATACCTCTATATCACAATATGAATATTTGTTATAGTTAAAGTAGTCGGAACACTTGTAAACCTCTGGATTCACTTTTTTCTTCATTCCAGTCTAAAATAAAATTCTAAAAAAAATACGTAGTAAACCAGCACAGACTATAAATGTTGCAGAATTCACGAACTTCAGTGGACTTAAAAATTAAACTATTACAGATCCACTTATTCACAAACAATGTTCTTCTGAATCACGATCATATAAGTGGGATTTGAAAGTCATCTTGAAAATCAAAACAATGAATCCCTACATGCTTCCTTGCCTGAACATTTACAAGCTCCTAAAACCTGGTCCCATCACTTTATGAAAAACAGAAAGCTTTTCAATAACTAGAATCAAAATGCCACCACACACTAAAATTTGAAATCTGCCTTATATTTCACTCAATATCAAATAACCATAACATCGCGGTAAACAGTTAGTTACTATAAATACCAAATGTTTACCTTGGAATAGATGAACTCATACTTTTAAATCATTATAAGCAAAATATCTGTTGCTAGCTTATTTCAAATTTTATCTCGTCTATTGTAAAAGTGTTCGGTTAAACAAAAATTTTGGTTAACATTGGAATGGACATAAATTTTGGACCGAATCTTTACCTGTTTCATCGTTTCCGCATGCTCAATTCCAGTAGAATACACTGTTCTTACTAAGCTCTTTATACTTGACGTACGTGAACGTATGACAGCTGAATGAACAGCCTGCAACATATCCGCAGGTAATACACACGTATGCCGAATTTTCTCACAACCGAAGTACACTCGCTACTTGATAGTCGTTTAAAAACAACGGGCCACACGGCTGGCCGCTAAAATCCTGTCGGTTATTGAACAGCTGTTAGTGAAATTCATGGTCGACCGGTGTGCGGTGCTTTTATCTTACGCTTGATAAGCGTAATCGATAGCTTCACGCTTGTAAACGGTTACTATAAAAGAAGGAAGAAAGATAAGTAAGGTAAGACTGAGAAATAGTACTGGCTAGATTTGAAAGTAAGGAGAAAATTTAGTCGAATAAGGAATAGGAATTTATTAAGATGTGCGAGAAAAAAAAAGTGACATATTTTTGTAATTAAGTGAAATCTTCAGTGGCCATAAATGTGTGACTACTGAAATGGTTGCGAGTATAACAGGTAACGTCGAATGGAAAAAAAAAAATTTCAGCAATTAATCATGAAATTAAAAATGTTGATGAATCAATAGCACAGAGAATGCGAACGTTTGTTTTATTTTGGAATATTAGACATTTGGTCGGCACATATTTTTAAGTCTAACTTCATTTCCAGATTTATTTCTTTTCAACAAGGAATTTTACGAGGTATTTCGCCGAGTGATCGGAAATTGTGGAACAACAATAGATATACAATAGGTACCAAGATGGGCCGCTATTTCCTGGAACATCTTGGTGGTCGTCGAATTTTTTCATGTGATAGCTGTAAAGCTTTCCTGACAAACGAAGATGAATTGATCTCAAAACATTTCACTGGTAAAAAGTTGAACGTGGAGTATCCCATACTCTTAGAATGATGTACGAAGTAGTGCGTGAACGTTGCTTTAATCATCAGCGATCTTCGAGAAGGTTATCTATCACTGAGCGATCTGATGGCTAGTCTAGAAAAAGTTAGATTCGCTTGTGTGTTCTTAAGTACAGTGCAAGGTTTGAAAGTTTTTTTCTTTTAAAATATAATTAGTGGTAACTTTAGGGTAGTATTTTATTTCATGATTTCGGGACATTCAGGTTCAACGGGTCCAGCTTTCCTTTTTGATCGTGTGGTCAACATCGAATATTCGGAGATGCAACTGCGGACGATGATTACCGGGCGGCACATTGTTCGGGATGTCATTTGTAAGCGGTGTAAGGTATGCTAGCTTAAATCCTTTTCCTATATAGGACTTTTAAAATACTGAAGGATAAGAAAATTTTCAAGTACTGGATAGTGGAAAAAGGGAGTAAAGTTGGAAAGGTGGAAGTATTGTTTAAAAATATGGCGAGTGTGGTATTGTAGATTATTTCATGATACTTTAAATACATTGAAAGGAGAGTACTTGCATTACAGATTTTATCTTTCTAAAGAAGTGAATATGAATTTCGTCTTTTGCTAGAATTGAATCAATTTGATAAGCGAAGAAACGATTAGGGAAACCTGTGAACGAAGTTATTAGGAAAATGAAGTAGAACATGGGTAAAAGAATTAATAGAAATAAGCAAAATTTTGAGCAAAAGAAATATAGATAAATACGAGGTTTTATATGGAAATTTCATTTCATTTCCAAATTTCATTTCCATATAAAACCTCGTATTTGGAAATTTCATTTCCATATAAAACCTCGTATTTATCTATATTTCTAAGAATACGAGTCAGAGAGAGATCATGGGCAGATTATTTGGGTATTTTCCAGACAAAACTTGGTTGGATGTACGAATATGCTATGAATGAACCTCAAAAATACAAAGAATCCAAAGTTATCCTTGAAAGAGCTCTGATTGAAATGAGTGAAGGCATCGATAATCCTGTTGACGATGGACGAGAGCCACGACAGCGGTATACCTAGTAGCTGTTAGTGTTTTCACCCAATTTCTGATCCAGAGAATACAGTATATTGCAATATGTATGTATATTCTCTGCGGCCTTGTAATTTACATATGTACACTTTTGTATATATGTTTGACACAACGGTTTCCCTATTCTGGTCTAATTATTTAGATAAACGATTTTTGAAGTCACATTCAGGTTTTATTGTTCCCCAAAATAATTAAGATTGATCTATCTGATTTCAGATTAAATGGTTCTCTTAGAAATCCAGTACTGTGGAGACTGTTTGAAATTTTATTTTCAGTATGGATCTTTTTGTCTTTATTATGTCAATGACCATTCTTTATCATTTTTATTTACTGATGTATTTTCATTTTTTTAAGGCAGGAACTTTGGGCTTTCGTAATGTTCAAGAAATTGCGGAGGAAGGGTTAAAGGGTTTGTTTGTAAAGTTTGAACCTTACAAATTTACATCAGATTTGAACCGATTGGTTCACTTTTTTTGGAGAAAACTGTGGTGTTTTATGCTATATGAATCTTTTTAATTGGTGTACGTCAAATTCGATAAAAATGTGGATTTTGTTGCAGAAGTTCTGATGACTATTTAGATCTGATGGTCTCAGGCATTGCCTGTACTGTTACTAGTTATTATTTCTCGATGTTTGTACATGATAGCATGCAGAAATTTCGGAATCAGATGGTCATAACGACGAACTAGTTTTCAATGAATATTTGTTATGTAATAATTCCATAGTTTCAGAGATGTATTTGGACAGACTCCGTGTCCTTTGTCAACTTGCCTGTTGACATCTGTTTGTCATCAAATTTCAAAATCTCCATTAGCAAAACGAGCGTGGTTTCCGAACAGAACACTGAGCAGCATCTATTGAAACAGGTTCAACACCACAGAATGAAAATTGCGGTCAGATCGGTAGTGGTGTAATAATGACTGGGATGTAGAATGGTTCTATCTTTATGTTAATGAAATGTAGCAAGGAAGGATAGCTGTTATTAGGAACTCGAATAATTCCAATTGAGTTAAATATGCTAGAATTCAGATATTTCGAAATTGCGTGTTGCGAAGGAATGCTACGTATTGGTCATATCCATAACGTGACATATTTACAGATCGCATATTGTTGATTATCTTGGAGTTTACTAATCATGACGATACTACCTAACAAGCCGAAGAAGGTAACGAAAGGTGCTGAACGGCATGGTCTACAACAAACAGGGTTAATTTTCTTATTAAAATTTGTGCAGAAGATGTCCAGAGCAGCTTTCGCATTCTGCAATAAACCTGAGCATTGGGTATTCAGGATATCTTATATGTTGACTGATCGTATCTGGGAGATCATCTTAGCCTCATAAAAGATTGGGCTCATTGTTTCTGATATCATTGTCGGGGTATTTTGAATACCTAACCTTTTTCCTCGTTGCAAATTATTTGCAGGGTTTCCTAGTTATTCCTAATAACGTACTTTCCATTGTTCACAGGTGTTCGCTCAAAATATTTGCCGAACAGTTGGTAAGACTGTGTTATGTTAAATTCTGATCTTCTATTTATTTAAAAGAAGTTTTCAAACATTTCGAAAATCTTGGCTAATTTTTGATATTTCAGCAATCGTACTCCAGTAGTACATTCACACCGACATCCAGGTACTAACAGTAACAACGAGGATAAAAGAAAAACTAATACTGCTGCTGCTAGCTCAAAAAGTGTGACGCTTTCTAGGTTATTCTCTATTTCCCATTTTCATTCTAGTCCATATTGCCAATGACTTTTCTTCAGCACAAACTTCATAGTGAAGGTGCTGGAAGCCTTTCGTTATCTTGAAACTTTTTCTACATGAATATGTCAAGTCGGAAGGGTAGCTTTCGGTGCTTAGCTGTTTCGGTTTTGGCAAGATGAATATTTTATACTATTAGTCTTCAAGCATGAATGAGTTTCTTGCTTTATTTCTCCATTTTTCAGTAGTCATGAAAACAAAGGAAAACTACAGTTCATGGACGAATGAATTTCCGATGATAAGTAAAAAGTGTTTATTTCAGGGGTGCTTCTATTAAAAGTAATCATTCTCTGGGTACTGGCACACCGGGAACCAATAAGCAGCCAAGACAAAGTCCCTCGGAAGAGAATTCAGGTATATTGTGAAACTTAGTGACAGATTGGATGTTTTCATTGTTCGTATTTCTTACTAAACAAGTGTTAGTATTTATCTGAGGAATTTTCACTTTTTTTAAAAAACTGTTCTTGTACTTTCAGGTGCTCCACTTGTCAATTCAGATGATGAAAATGGCTCCGGTTTCAAGGATGATAATGTACGTTTCATGTCTCTATGTTTGCCAAAGCCTTCATTAGTAAACTGTATGTGAGGTCACTAAGGGAATGCCTATAAATTAGATAAATTTCCCGACCTTTTTCCTATTTCAGCTCGAAGCTTGGTTTGAGGAGCGCCTCCGTCGCGTACGAGGTCTCGTGATCAAACCTGTTCGAGGAGATGGAGCCTGCCTTTTCCGAGCTGTTGGTCAGTCCAGCTCCATATTCTAAGATTATTTTGTTTTATATGTTCCCAAGAAATAATTTTCCGGAAAAACAAGTTCAAAACATTTTGTCACAAACAGTTGTGTAAACACCTGAGTAACTAGTAGATCTTCATTCGCAAATCACACTTGTCATTCCTACGCTCCTTAAGGCATTTTCCCATTGCTGCCATGGCCAGAATTTACTTCAGGAAGGGAGCATTTCTTTCCGGTTGCAACAGATTTTTGGAATATCTTATTATGTATATGAAATTTTTATTTGACAATTTCTTGAATTCAAAAGAAAAAAAAGTGGAAAATAAGAATATCACACATTTAAATTGTATTTATTTAACAAGTTTTCAGCAGATCAGATTTATGGTGATGAGGAAATGCACGATGATGTCAGACGGCTTTGTATGGACTATATGGTTAGTTTTATTCATACCGCCTTGTTTTTTGAATGCGTAGTTTGTATTCTCATAATTATTTGGAAATGTTGCAAGCTAGATATGGGTAATTATCGTTCTAAACTTCCATAATACCGCTTTATTTTAGTCATCGATTATTTGTGCTTTTGACGTTTGGACTCAGTCGCTGAGGAACAGTCCTCGGCTTGTTTGAAACTGAAATTAATTTTCCTTTGTCCTGGCGCACTGAAGTCTTTTTTTTTAAAGTGTGCAGGCTAGTTACTTTAGGAGTTGTTTTCTGCACCTAATATATTTTATACGAGTGTTAAGACTCTGATTTTCTTTCACATACAGCTTGATCGGAATCTCTCACTTTTGCTGTTCGAAGACAGCTTAAATCCTCAAAAGAGTTGCAGGAAAAGAATAGTGATCATTTTTCGCAATTCGTTACGGAAGATTTTCATGATTACATTGCACGGAAACGACGTCGCGATGCTCATGGGAATCACGTCGAGTTACAAGCAATTTCTGAAATATTTTCACGCCCAATCGAGATTTATGAGTACTGCACTGGTGTGTATCAAGTACTAATATAACTTTAGGAACTTTCTGCTCTCATTCCAACACTAGTGTTTCATTTTAGAACCTCGAAATATCTCGAGCTCACGTCTGGATGCATCTCCGTCAGGAGAACCAAATCCACCCATTCGCCTTTCATATCACGGTGCTATTCACTATAATTCAGGTTAGTGTTGCTTTAACCCTCGCAACGTGTGTTACGGCCTTTTTTCATTTCGCGGATATTAGTTTCAGTTGATTTGATTAAAAACTGAAACAAACACTGTCAGTGAAAAAATGCGAGTTCTATCAAATATGTTTTCATATTTTTCCTAGTTGATTCGTTGTTCTTAAGGGTAGTTCCTGAATGAAGTCGATTTACCTGGATTTCAGTCATTGATCCGACAAAAGCGACGATTGGAGTTGGTTTGGGATTGCCTGAGTATTCACCTGGAGCAGCAGATAGAAATCTTTTGCAGGAAGCGATGAAGAAATCGGAAGTTCAAATGATTGAAGATGCGATGCTGCATGATAAAATTAAAATGACTGATTTCGAGCGTACAGAGCAGGATATTAGCGAGCAGGTTGCTTTTCTAATTTCTCTTATTTCTATCTTTTTTCTGGCTGGTAGATTAATCTATAAGGAACAAATTGTAGTGGGACGATAAATTTTCTGTAGGTCTTTTGTAAAAGACAGTTTATAGTTCAGCTTCTTTCCTTTACATTGAAGCATTTCGACTGTTTCGATAGTATTTTTATATAAAATCGTTTGATCTAAGTTTGATTGGCTTATAATTTCTTTCAGATAGCTCGACAGTCTTACCTGGATTACTTGAAAAGTATTAGTAAAACTGCAAATGCTGAAATGAAAGAGGCATCATATGCGGTTTCAGAACCAGGATGCTCACATGCAAGTGTTCGACCGCATGAAAACAGTGATGACGCAATAAGTGACTTTTTTCTTAACTTCCTAGTCTAAGATTTTTAATTGTTTTATAGATTTTTTTTTATGTTTTATAGATACAAAACATGGGTACATATAAAATATATTAGTTGTAAAACCGACTAACGACCACTCGAGGATCGAAATCTGGAGTATCCCCATGAATGTGAGCATCCCATTGATGCTAATGATAAGCATTAGAGTGCTGGTGATTACTGTTTGCATTTGGAGAGGAATACTTAGACTTCTCCTTTCCTTCGCTCTTTCCTCTCTAAAGTGTATTCAAACACTGTCAAGTTTTCATTTTATATTTAAGTTCCATATTTAAATGGATTTGGAACCTAGAATATTCATTAAAAACAGGTGCAAACGAATGGTTTCATGCAGCGGGATCGGATGCTGAAGAAAGTGCATTATTAGCACAGGTGATGGCGCTTTCACAACAGGAATTTCTGAATTCGCTAAAGAAAAAATCATCAGAAGGACAAAGTGATGCTGACCAAGCTGGTTCTAGCAAGTCTTCTTAGGATTCTGGTGAGTAATTACTAGTTTCTGATTACTCCATTTTTTCTTGAAAGCTGCTTTTATGATACAACGTGATGTGATATCAGTGTCTTGCATTTCAGGATGGTGTTCTTTATTGGAGTTAGTTTCTTATTTGTTTTATATTTAAGGTTCACTTTTGTGTATATCTCTGGAATTCGAAGAAAGTTTATTTGTATTTCTAACACGCTGCTATTAGTGATAAAAGTTTCTTTCAGCTTCTTGCACTTTATCTCAGATTCACATTTTTGATTTTTTCCGTAGTCGGTTATCGGTATCAGTCTTTTATTTTGGAATGTGCTATTCATTTGGAATGCACTACTTAGATACTTTTGTATTCCTTACTTTTATACCTTCTACGTTAATGCTAAGTTGCTTCTTCGATTCAACCTGGAGAACTGCTTTTGTAGATTTGTTGTATCCATTCATTTAGTCGTGGTTGTGTTGTTTGGGTGAAAGCTACTTTTTTTTTTTCCATACTTAACAAACTTGTAAAATTTTGGTATTTTTCTTTGCTTAGTTTAACTTCCTTATACACAACTTTAATATCGGTTTAACAGTACTACCCGGAATTCACTGCAGATTATTCTATGTTTACAAAAGATTTACTTGCGGAAGATGCAGAGCAGCATATTTCCGAAGGAAATTTACGAGTAATATTAATAATTATATGGTAAGCAATACCACTGAATGAACTTTTAAGGTCAATCGCTGCAGCCAGTTAGATTTCAAAGAGTTGAACAGCTTTTTATTCGACTAAATTTCATCAGATTTTGGATTCACAAGTGCTCAACAGTTGACATTGACACTTAGCCGCATATATTTTTTGATATTTGTGGTTTGGAGAATTTTTCAAAGTTTAGTGCCAACGTCGTAAGTTGTCTTTATTCACTCATTGTGTTTTCTTCGTAAAGCTGGATTGTACAAATTATAATCCTTGGAAAATGCTCTGATTTTATTTTGGTTGTAGATCCAGTGGTTGCAAGTTTTCGTCAATTTTCTTCTGATTGATTCGATTCATTTCTAGGTGAATATAATTTGATTCATT
This sequence comes from Setaria equina, assembly GCA_003012265.1. Taxonomy (NCBI): domain Eukaryota; kingdom Metazoa; phylum Nematoda; class Chromadorea; order Rhabditida; family Setariidae; genus Setaria; species Setaria equina. Next base: position 14,544 of record PQVD01002427.1, read on the forward strand.
TACATCTAGATAAACGTTATATTGAATATTCGTTCACTTTTTGATAAATCGAGCGGTAAATTTTCAATCTTGATTGCAGTGGCTGCAGAGTATTCTGATTTAATCGTTCTAATAATCACAATAATCCTGTAATCCTAGTCTGATAGGTGAAGCAGTATTTGATGACCGATTTCATGAGCTTCATTTGAGATGATGCTTCCGCGTCTAGTCGCAGTGCCGTTAGATGACAAATTGGAAGACTTTGGCGATGAAGGTTTCCAAGCTGATTGAAAAAAGAATACTTTGCAGTATCCTTGATATTAAGGTATCATTGGGAGACAGATGAAATTTAATATTTTCATTCATCCTAAATGTCAGTTGGCATCATGCTGTTAGAGAATAATTATAAGTCGTGGGGTTTCGACATATTTATTTTCAATAAAACTGAATTTAACGTTTTTTTAATGCCTACTTCACAAAATATCATAGGGATATGATTCTCACTTGAAATCGATTGATAAAATTCCATATGTATTACCAGCAGAGTTTACATTTCGAATCTGAACTAAATTTTCCTTCGGGTCTTTAAAATTTTGAAAACTTCTCCATCGTTTGGATACTTTTTGCGAAAAGGTTCATCAAATTTGCATCCGAAATAAAATGTTGCTGTTGAATTCAAGCATCGACCAGATCTCCATACATACCTGAAAATATCTATGTCAGGCTGGAAAGCACAGCAGGAAATATATGCATTTAAAAGAACTATATATTACCAGTCTTTTCCACGTTCTATCAATTGGTAATTATGGTACTGAAAGCAAGAAGGATGAAATAATTCGAATGCAGAATGGAAAACCTGTAAATAAACATTTTTATTTGCATTCGTAAAATAAAAATTCAAAGATATTATTATTGTTTATGGAAGAAAGTAATGTGTCGTTAATTTTCGTTAAAGGAAATGACCTGAATTTTATGAATTATAACAACTTACCGTATGAGCATTAGGACAGAAAATATCACAATAAACACGGCTTGTGACATTGTATTTTTCCTGTAATTCAATCAAACATTTGTTTTACTAAAATTTCAACAAAATTGTTGATAAATATGGGAAAAACTTCGAGAAAAAAAAAAAAAAAAATTTGCTTGCCGCAAAACAACCAGCTTGTTCAGGTGCCGATCGTCCTGGTTCTTCATACTCTCTATCCTTTAAGACTAAATGACATTTGGACGTTTCATTGCCGTTTTTTCTCGATGAATCTTTCGTTACGCATACCAATTTACGAAATTCTTAATAATTAATTTTTCTTTTTTTTTTTTCCGATATTTGAAAATGAGGAAGGGGAAAAAATTAATCAGATTTGTTTGCTAAATAAGATACGGTATTATTAAATTTAAAAGGATTAAAATTTTGTTTTAATAATCAATCATATTCTAAATTATTAGAGCAGATTACTTTTTTTATCCATTTTTTTTTTAATCATGAAATAGACTGAATATATTATTAATTTTCTTTAAATTTAACAAAGATTTGCAAAATTTATCCAATAAAGTGAAGGTAAACTAACGTGGATGTGCTATTGAAGTAGTAATTAGGATAGAAAAAATAAAAATTATCAGAAA
>PQVD01002429.1:0-10138 GCA_003012265.1 Setaria equina
TTTTTTTTTTGGAAAAAGTAATTGAGGGAAATATATGAAAAGATTTGCTCTTATTAGTGCGATAGAAAAGTAGTAATATTTTTCTGTTATTGAAATATTACTATTTTCTGTCATTCTAAATTATTTTTTTCTATGTGCAATTTTTCATCGATTTTTTAATTTGAAAAATTATAGATGGGGAGGAAGGTTAAAAAAAAAAAAGCAAGCGATACAGTGGATAAATTGATGACAAACGATTTTGTAAGGAAGAAGAAGAAAAAACTGGAGGAATCCGACGAGAGTATTACTGTCAAGCAGGTATTTTTTTTTATGAAAGTTGTAGTCGTAGGATTTTTTTTGGCTCTGGATAAATGGATTTTAGAAATGAATGACTCATGGTTCTTTTGTTCTCCTGTAATTACTTTAATGGATAGTTTTGTTACGTTTCTATGGTGAATTTTATTCTTTTCACCAGAAAAGAGTGGAAACAATAGAATTCGGTCTTCTGCAGCATGTTGGTAATAGAGCGATTAGAATTAGATCATAATTTAATATTTTCCAAGATACATAATTACCACTGTTTTAAAGATTTCCTGTGGGCGTAATGTAAAAACAAAAATTAACACGACGAAGATGATGGATGATAACGATGAAAAGATTGAAAATGGTGCATATTTCATTTATTTTTCAAATATGCATCATTAACTGTTCCTTGTTCTCAATATTCTTTCGTGCCATTATGAAGAAAAGTTTTTGTTAAATTATTTTACTATGCTGCTGCTGCCAGAAATGCTGATTTCAGATCAACTGCATCAAAAAGAAGAGATGAACGTAAGCATGTCAGGCTGGACTAGTCTTAATATTTCTATCCCGGTTTTAAAAGCTATAATTGATATGGGGTATTTTTCTGCTATTTGTCAAACTTTTTATAATTGTGGAATGTTTGCTCTCATCAATTGGAAATGTTTTATTTAGCAGTATTATGAAATTTATAGATTTGCGGAACCTACTGAAATACAGAAACTTGTCATACCAAGCGCAGTTCGAGATCGATTTGATATTATTGGAGCTGCGGAAACGGTAAGAATTCATCTTTTTCTTTCCTGATTGTTGATTAATTTGAATATTTCTGATAGATTAAGAGTTCATAAATTTGTTGGTTTAAATTGAATACGAAACACAGTTTCTTTTCCATTCAAATCATGTAATTTTTTTCATTCATCACTCGTATTCTTTCGTGTCCTATAATGGCCCAGACTTATGACATAAAAGCACTATACATGAAACAACGATTGAAAATATTCCGTGTTATTAGAGCATATTGCGGAAAAGTGCAGAAGTATTATCGAACTTTGTATTTGCAGGGGAGTGGAAAGACATTGGCATTTGGAGTACCTGTTATTGAGCATCTTCTAGCAAATCAGCCATCTTCCGAAAGTAGTGTGCAAACAAAAAGTATCCGAGCTCTCATCCTTGCACCGACTCGCGAACTAGTCATGCAAATTAAAAATCACATTCATGCTTTATTAAAATATACTCCTTTCAGAGTAATTATTATTTTCATCTCGTCAATAAATTATATATAATATTTACGAATTCTGCTAGGCCAAAATAGTGACTATTTAACATGTAAGTGGAACTGCAAAAAAAAAATTTTTAGCGGCTTTGCAGTCATGGGACAAACATTTTACGGGGAGCGACTGGAATACACTGGATAACCTAAGCTAGTAGATCGTTCTGTTCTACAATGAGAAATTTTTCCATTCAACTGGTTTCTTCCGATGTTCTTCCTCTCTATCTTTTGGGCTTTTATTTCGTATATTAGCTTCTGGTTGTTAAAGCTATCACTTTAGCCGAACATTTCCGGAGAAATAATTTCATAGAAGCGCATAAAAAGGTTTATTGCTTTTAGCAGTACAGTCATTGTGTTATACCAGGTTATTTCTCCGGAAACAGCTCTTTTTTTGCAGATAGCATCTGTGGTCGGTGGCCTTTCATTACAAAAACAGGAACGCATATTAAAATACGTCCCTGAAATCGTGGTTGCAACTCCTGGACGATTTTTAGCTTTAATGACATCTGCCGCTGCTGATAGCTGCCTCTCTAACTGGTGTTACCTACAGTGTCTAGTAATTGATGAAACAGATCGTATGATTGAAAAAGGACATTTTGAAGATCTTCAGCAGATTTTAGATACATTAAAAAAGTAAGTATATAATTTCTGCTATCTCTCTTGAACTGTGCTTAAACTTCAGACATGCACTTTCTGGGAGCAACTGTTTAGTCCGGTGCTCCATCTATTAATAAATAATGAATATTGTTTGTCCAAGCTATTCTGAACTATATATGAAATATTTGCAGGAACACGTCTAAAAAGTTGCAGACTTTTGTATTTTCTGCCACCCTTACTTATGCTCATCCGGGATCAAGGAAGCACGGTGATGTGAGCAGCATTAGAGTAAATACAGATGAAAAAATTGGTAATTTTTTCCGATCCACCAAATTTGGCTCTCTATTGGAAAAGAGAGAAATCCTTAGATTTTTTTTTTAATTTTGACTTAGAAAAAACTTGTAAAATAGTAATATAGTTCTATGACCTAACACCGTTTAAACACAAAGTTTTTTATACCGTTAGATAAATGCAATAGTTTCAAAATGGTATGTAGCAGAAACTTGTGAATTGGATTTCTAATAATTGTGCGGCCCAATCTTTTTATCAAAGATACGATCAGTGGTAATATAACTAGGTTTCTATTAATGAATAATACTTAAAGTAGTATAAAAATCCTTAAAGTGGCATACTTCCTTTCCTACTTTAGTATATTAAATTATACTCATTTTTAATCGGTACCAAGAAAATGAGTCTAGTTAAGTCGGTGAATGAAAATTGTTAGTTATAAGTTTATTGTGGATTAGCTGTCTTTATGTGGACTATTACTGTTATTTGCTTCCACCAAGAAGATCAAGACTGTTCAAGTATTCAGTATGTTTCTGGCACATTTGTGTACTAGATATGTTGGAAATAGAAATTCCTTTTTTATTTTTTATTTCATTAGAGAATTCAAGAGCATTTTCTTTCTTTTTAATCTATTCATCTATTTTTTTATTTCAGTTCATTTTCATTTTGCAAATCAGTTATTACGTCCTTATTTTCAGGCAAATTAATTGAAGTAACGGGAATACGAAAAGACAAACATAAAATTATTGATATAACTGGTGAGAGAGGCACAGCTGAAGCAGTCATCGAAGCACGGATAAACTGCAAAAGTTTACTGGAAAAGGTTCCTTTCACCATAGATTACTTTGTTCAGGTTATCCTATGATTTCTTTTCTTTTTTTTCCTGTGCTGTTGTAAAACATTGCTATCCCTTTTCAGGACACTAGTCTTGTATATCTGTTGAATCGTTATTCTGGTCGAACATTGGTATTCACAAATTCAATCGATGCTTCCAGAAGGTTACATGGGATATTAAAACAAGTAAAAACGAAAGCTTTTTTTTTTTTTTTAGTGGATCTTCTTAGAATATGTGTAATATTAGGAATATTTGCATAAAGGATGTGCTAGTTGTGACATTAGTATATTTTCAGTTTTTATCCTTCGGCTGTTTAGCTATATTACTCTGTTTTTATTATTTTTCAGCTTAAACATAAACCCCTTCCATTGATGCTGCATGCGAAAATGATGCAGAGAAAACGTTTAATGAATTTAGAAAAGTTTGCTAGTAAGTTTTTTATACTTATCTTTTTTTGCCATTCCCATTTCTTCAAACTGTTGAGCGATAATCTGATTTCCCTCTAAAATGGATATTATGGATTTTTAGTGGAGGAAAATTCTGTTCTGCTGGCAACTGATGTAGCTGCGCGTGGTTTGGATATTCGGGATGTTGAACATGTCATTCATTATCAGGTGCCAAAAACTGCTGAGGTAAATTTCAAAGATGGATAAATAGTGCTGTCGCATAAGTTATATTACACACTGTAATTATATGGCTGCTTGACCTTATTTCCTAAGGATTGCATTTGTTATTATTTCATCTTCGTGTGTCTTTATTCGTAATGCGTTGCTTGTTGCCTGATGTCACATTTAAGATCCTGCTTTGGTTTTAAGGTACTCCTTTGAATGACATCTCTTATTATGTGTAACAGGATGACGCAAGCTTGTTCATTTTATTCCTTTTAAAGAAACGGCATTTCTGGAATGTTTTATATTAGCTTCGTGTTTCTATCAAGTCTTTTTGATTGCACGAAAGCTTAGCACGACAGGCTCTTCAGCATTCTTCCTTATTTTTTTATTTTATAGATTTATATCCATCGATGCGGCCGTACTGCAAGAGCAACGAAAGAAGGACTTGCAGTTTTACTTATCGATTCCCAGGATGTGCATTATTACCAAAGAATATGCAAAAATTTGAGTAGAGGTTGGTTAAATAACTTTGCTAATGAAATCTTTGAGGATCTGGAAGTTTTGAGAGGACGGGTAACTAGGAGATCAGATGTTACATATTACTTTTCATGATGGTCATTTTTTTGAATAAATTCTTAAGCTCTTAAAAGAAAAGTTTTTTTTTTTTCTGAAAGGATGGCAGGACTATAAAAAGGGGATGCCAAAGTTATCGAGAAGGAAGATCAGAAATTCATTGAGTAATTCCTAAGAATCCTGTTTAGTTGGGAACCCAAATGTCCCAGTATTTTATGGAGCATCAAAAAAAAAAAAAAAAAAGAAATTGCTGTAGTACATGAAATTTCAGTTGGTTCGAAAACTGCCACTTTTAATTCTTCGAAGTAGCTGTTTGGTGGTAGTGGTTAGCGTTGGGCAGTGAATGTGGAGTAACAAATAAGATATAAATATATTTTATTTATTGGATAGAGTGTTAATGAAGGAGCGTATGGATTTCAGAAAAGGAATTTCCCATATTTCCAGTGGATTCATCTGAACTGTATAGTGTTTTGGAGGAGCGGGTTAAAGTTGCAGTGGCAGTTGAAGCGTTAGAACATCGGATGAAAAAGGTTAAAATTAACAGTAGATAATTACCTCTTTATTCTTCTGCATTATTGCTCTTAATATGGTAATATTTTTACGGAAGTATTTAAATCCACTACTTTTCCATGGCAATACATATAGAAACTTAAAATTTCACTGTTTGCGGCTCATTTGTACTGCTTTCAGTGTTCTGTTTTATTTCCTTTTAAGTTATTCACAGTCCTTTGCTTTACGCATAGCCTTTTTTTCTCCATCTGAGACAGTGAACATACGAATTCAATATAATACTAGTACATAAATTAATTTGCAGATGCATTCCAAGCAGACGTGGTTTGAGAAGGCAGCCGCAAGTGCGGATTTGAATTTGGACGGATGGTCAGTTCCACTTTTTCCTAGATGGCTTTCTGAATAAGCTTTTCATTTAAATTTCAGAAAAAAAAATTGTTTATTGGAACATTTGTTTTTAGTAACATGCATGACGTACAAATCAATTTTTCGTTTTTCAAGTGATTCTTTAAAGGGGAGAAGGTTAATTCCGAAAGCAATGAAAAATCTTGATTGCCGGACAAATAGTGCCATTTTAAATGAAAACTGAATTTTTCTCGAGATTGTTAGTGTCTTACATTTGTAAGGATGTTACTTTGTTGGTAATTTATACGCCATCAATTTTGTGGAAACCAAGCAATCATTCTAGGTGAGAAGAGTTCTTTTTTTTTCCTTAATTGCCATATTTTATTTTAGTGAGTATAAAAAGAATGCCATGGCAAAAATGAACGAAGATTTGCGACAAGAAAAGAAAGCATTATTGGCTAGATTGACTCGTCTATTGTCACAGCCACTGCCAGCCAATTACGTTCCCATCAAAGTATGATTTTACATATAATTTTTTCTTTTTTTGTTTTAATAAGACTCACTTTGCATGTAACTTAGATGTGGTCCGTTTCATTATATTATTTAGTGCTTAATAGTATCTTTGTAGGGATTTCCTTCATTAGGAGAAGTAATACTGCTTATTATATAACCGTAGAAGAAACGGCTAATAAGCTTGTGAAATAAAATATGGCCTTCAAATTGCATCATATATACATTTTTGTTGATAGGACTATCGATTTTGACGAATGATTTTATTTTAAAGTGATAATGATGTATCCTTATATTAAGTGGATGGAAATTTTTTTTTTCTTATATTATTTACCGCTTCTTGTAGTTTCTTTTTACTCTTACCCTGTGAATTTCGTTGCACTTATCGCAGCATTGATTTTAAATCCACCAAATTTATGAGAAGTTTATTCTGCATTAAACTGCTTAATGTAATAAGAATATTTTTTTTTTCCAGAAAACTCGTTACGTCACTTCAGAAATAGCGTCGAACTACGGAAAGTCATCGACACGAAGTGCAATCGCGTCACTGACTGAAAATATGGAACGTGAGGAAGTGCTAAAAAGAAAATGTCGAGGTATATATGTACGGCATCTGAAAAAATCAGGAAAAAAGAAGAGAAAGAAGTTTAAAAAGTGACGTTCTGCTAAATGATAAGTTGGCCGTTTGTTTGACATGAGAGTTCTTATTAAGATCTCATTTTGATTGTTCGTATCTCATTGTACCGATCTGGGTAGGATTCTAATCTTTTTGCAGAGACAGGTAAATCTGTAAACTCAAAAAGTTGTCAACAATTTACAGCTCTATTGTTTATGAGATTCCTTATTAATACGCAACAATCCTGTTCGAATTGTTGAGCTTCCCATTTTGGACTGGTAACCGGTCGTAAATATTTTAGGTTCATTTTGTTATTTTTATTATTACAGCCTTGAATAAAGAATACAAGGTTTTGTTTTAATGATTGCATATAAATATTTACTGAGTGAACGGAATTTGTCACGAATGTGATGGAAGAATGGGATTGGTAATGACAAACAGGAATTTGGTCGATTGATGTTTGAGTAGAATATTCAAGTAGATGATACAAATACGGGAGCGGTAATCTCAAGATTGATGTGATGCTATTTTCCAGCGTTCCCTACAAGTTTATGAGGAAAAGTGAAGAGTTACAAGACGGAATTGTCTGGGAAGTATTCTGAATTAAAAATTTGCAGCTGAAGTGATTTAAAGCATATCAGACAAAACCTATCTATGCTCTAATTCTCATAGATAAAATTTTGAGATTAAAAGAAAGAAATCGTGATTTAGGATGAGATATGATTGATATAATTAAAGGTTACTAATTAAATTCAGAAAGAGTGCGGTGGGCTTAATGAGCATTTTTGTTGTTTGTTTTTCTTTTCCCCTTAGCACTATCATCAAATGCTTGAGTTTGCTTGAATTATATCTAAATCACATGAATGACGTCTTAATTAACCAAAAATACATTTCTGATGTAAGCTGATAAATATTGGCTTTAATGGTAATTAGCTCTAAAGCATTACCAAGTAAGAGTTAAATGAGCTAAGGGATCAAAGAGATGCTGCCATAAGCATTCTATTACATTCGGGTAGTCGATCAAATTTCATAAATTTTAATTTTGGGAAACCCTCAACGCTGTTTAACACAGTTGATAGATGATAAAATAAATATGGCAAGAATTGACAACAATTTTAAACTTATAAAGAGGAAGGAATAAATCTAATCAGGAAATGTTGCGACAAAAAACGAAAAATATTAAAACAAAAACTTTAGATTTAATTAAATATTTCACAAGATTTTCATTTTTCAAAAGAACATTTTCATGGTTCAAGTAGTAGTAAACGAAAAAATAATTATCAGTAAATGAAAATTTAAGAATTTTTTAAACAAACAAAAAAAAAGAACAAATCTTTTAATTGAAAATGCAGCTGGAAGCGAACTGTCAAACGACTATTTAAAAAGATTCTCAGTAAACCATTAATAATTTTTGCTTGATAATGTCAAGCATCATTCCACAGATTTCTTATGCTAAAAAATAAAGTATGATGCAGAAAGGCTTTGCAAATATCATTTTATTAAAATATCAATGTTGGTTGATTGCAAATGTAAACCGAAAATGACACGCTTGTTCAAATCTTTAATTCCAATAATACCGATCTACAGCACATTCTTTTTATGCAGTTTATGATTTTGCTGCTTTTCGATTGAGCTTAAATGACAACCGAATTCTGCATTTTATTTTTCAGGTACTTTTGAAATGGTAAAGATTTTTTATTGCAAAAAAAATGTTGTGGTAGAAATCAATATAGAGAAAATTTTGATACTACTAATATAGAATTCTTCTGAGTATTATCAGTTCTGACGAAGAAACATGAAATGCGATTTTAATCAAAAACGAGATCGTAATCATTTTCGCCTAGTACGTTATAGTAATTGCCATTACGGTTCACTTGGTATTTATGATTTAAGATGAAGGAAGTTTAGGTTTAATAACAAATAATTATTTAGCATTTCCTTAGTAATTAATGAAACTTTTTGAAGCTTAACTGTCATTTTTTAATATTTTATGATTAATCGTAATGCAAATGATGCTTTACATTCACTGAAGTAGGCAGCAACTTCCACAGTACATTTCATGTTCTAAAATATCTAAAAACTGAGCTCATAATACTTCAAAGGAATATTTAGCAGAGAGAGCTCAGGTAGTTTTTTTTTTTTGAAATTCATTTCACGGTTTTTGGCCATGAAATTGTGCAACTGAATAGTTTGATCACCTTGGAAAGTACTTTGAGCATAATTTAATGCTATAATTAATACGATTTATTTATTATTTATTGCAAAGGGTATCAGTGATATTGATGAATTGAAAAGAATATTCCGCGAACTTGCCCTGTAAGTTTTACTTATTTCAGTAATTTGTTAGAGAGTAATACGGTAAGAATTTGATTTTTTTTTCTCAAGTTTTATTCAGAATTTTGCAAATTACTCCTCTACATTTAAAGCATGTAACAAATTTAAGCACAGAGTTATTTAGCTTTTTAGAATTATTTTAGCTTAAAGAAAAAAATAGTTGCAGCTTTAATTCTGGCTTGATATTTTATATCTTGAAGTTTCTCCTAAACAGATTTGATTAAGGTTTTTTATTAGTTAAAAGATGTGTGCCTGAGAATTGTATAAAGTTTAAGGGTAACTTTGTGGAACAATTGACAGCTAATTAAGGCAATGTGTGATTTTAACGATAAATATAGAAATTTGGATAAGAAAGATCAGATGTAAGCGAGAAATGAGAATCTGTGTAGTGCATAATTATAGTTTTTCTATTTACGGTAGCTATTAAGGAAGGCATTCGTTTAGTAAACCTATTCATTACTTAAAATAATAGTCAGCAAAAGCACAACAACAATTTTTCTTTCAATTTTAGCAGAACTATTAAAAGAAATGTGATTTGGCAAAAAAGTATTTTTATAATTTTTTTTAGAAAATTGAGAGCGAACTCATGGCGCATAAAAAGGCATAGAACTAAGACAACTAAATAAGACTTCAACATTGATTCATTTAAGCACGGGACCACTTTTTCATGGATGATCGAAAAAGATTAGCAGAGAAAAGCAGATTTTAATAAAATATTTCCTTCTTTTACCAAGCGCTAAAGCAAGTATCGTAATATCCCCGAGCTTGCGGAATGTTGATACTAATAGTAAACAATATACCTGTAACCATTTTTTCCCTTAAACTAAAATATTTCCGGAAAAATTAAAATAATTCTGCACTCAACTTCTATATTTACTAAATGTCGCTGCGTAATTTGGAAATTGTGAATAAAACTTGAGAAAAAAAAAATCGAAATTTTAAAAGTTTTGTTGGAAACGTTTTATTTAGCAGTTACTGCTTTTTTATCCCTTTCATCAACATCCTCATATCATTTAACAGCAATTAATATAAAGTAATAAAACAGAAAAATCGAATTGTTTTTGAGATGCAAGGAAAATTCTATTTCACTATGATTTCAAAATTTACTAAAATCTAGAAAATCATTAATTTCAAGTGGTTTCTAATCAATTAAATAGCGTTGCTGTATATCTCTTTTTTCTCTTCAAAAACTATAAAAATTCTTAAAATCCAGCAATTTACCAATTTCTACATCGTGAAAGAAAGCAATGCACAGACGGTAATTACTGTCGCAACTCCGAATTTACAAACAAAATTCTGGCCTAACGATGTCCACAAATTTAACGCCATGCGTTGATTATCGCTGATAATTAATCATCATGAGAATG
>PQVD01002435.1:0-12878 GCA_003012265.1 Setaria equina
TATTTTTAATTACTTATTTCAAATTTAATATTTTAAATGAAAATGTATAGTACAATTTTAGATGCCAAGATGTTTAAATGTATAATTATAATAATATGAAATTTTCATCGTGATAATTTCCTTCTTTTTTTTATTTCTAATTTCTAATAATTCTAGGTGAGATTTTGTCTTCAATTTATAGTTCATTTGAAAAAATTTACTTAATGTTTTCCTATATTTTGTACAGGAATCTCGCATGAATCTTCCTTTTTTTTTTTTTCATTCTTTTCTCTCATCATTGTATAATATTTAATCTCGTTAATGAATTCCTTTCATAATTTGTATATGATCTTCTATTCTCTCTGTATACAAATTGTGTATGTCAATTTTAACTTTTTTTTTTTTTTCATTTCATTTGCCAATTTTTCCTCATCACTATTGTATCTCGCGAAGTTTGACAACTCAGCCAAACTTTGATAGGAAATTGGAAAATTTTGCTACAATACGATATGACTAAATCAATCCGTAAACTGGTTAATTTAGAATCTGGAAAGTCAAAAATGAAACTGACTATTCCAGAAAAGAAATTGATGGCAAAGTAGTGTGACAGTGTCAACCAGTGAAGGGTTAACTCACATGCCAATTCGTTAAGCAAATAACCGTTACATGGCTGTCACACTGTCACATGATTACACATGAAAGACTCAAGAGTTCAGTACCGCTAGCAGATTACTTAGTATTTCATCATCGCCATGAGATTACGAGTAGCGTATCACTGTAGACAACAACGTATTAGATTTCCAATTTACTTCGCCCTCTTATTTCAAATCTATTTAAACAGAACTTCACCTCTTTTAACTCATTTCACTAACTGCCGATAACACCACTGCATCCTGATCTATGCTGTACATCAAATACGCAAGCAAACAGAATTTTACTCCGAAATGTTTCAAGAAACAATAACAATCAATTATTTATTTAGCTTTTCCCCCAGCTTTTTCTTTCGGGTCTTGCATTACCAATGTCTGATGGCATTTGCCGCAGTAGTATCGGTTCTGATGACTAGCCATAAAAACACCGCCACCGCACGTTGGTGATGCGCACTCTTTCCGCAGACGAGTAATTTTACCGTTTTCATCAACCTGAAACAAAAATTGTTGAAGCATACGCAGAAAAAGAAAAAAAAAAAAAAAAAAAAACTGATAAGATGGGGGTTTCCAAGGAGGCCATAAGTAAAGTACAAAACATGCTTAAACTGTAGTCCAATTACATTTGTACACTTACCTTATAATATTTTAGGACAGCAAGCTTGACCTTCTTCCTCTTATGCTTATTCTTCTTCGGCGTAGTGTAAACCTTCTTCTTTCTCTTCTTACCACCACCACGCAATCTATTATTTCAGTGAATTTTACACAGAAAAAAACTCATCTATCATTTCATAATAAATAATCGTGGCTCAGAGAGCTATATTTCATTCATTAAAATCAGTGCACCAAAGCGAAGTTAACATCACAACCACGAAAGAAACAAGTTAACTTCATCCAAACCAATACAAAATTATTTACCTCAAAACAAGGTGAAGTGTTGACTCCTTTTGGATATTATAATCTGACAGCGTTCGACCATCCTCCAACTGTTTACCTGCCAGTTAGAAAATTCAAAATATGAATAAAGCTGGGTCCGTCCTCATGTACTATACTTAAAAAAGTATAATACACTCGAGAATCAGCATTCTAAGTTCAAACACACTGACATAAAAAAGATTAAAAAGTATGTAATGTTACTGCCAAATAGTTCAACTACGAGGATGCTTCGACTCAGAGGTGCAGTTTTTAAGTCACGGTACTCTCATAGGCCAGGACACCTTTTTACACCGCAATGTATCATCACAACCGAAGCATCCCCACTTTATGCCATTCTTCACCCCAATTGATATGGCATTAGCAAAAACAAAAAAATCACCTGCAAAAATAAGTCTCTGTTGATCTGGTGGAATCCCTTCCTTATCCTGGATTTTTGCCTTTACATTCTCAATCGTATCAGACGATTCCACTTCAAGAGTGATCGTCTTGCCCGTTAATGTCTTCACAAATATCTGCATTTTCGTCACGGGTTTTAAACCCTTAAAAACAATCATTAGTTCACAGAATGTTCAAAATACAACTCAGAAAGAAAAAGAAAGCATACAATGTGAGAAAAATTGCAAACCAGTAAACCTCTTGTTAATAGCAGAACCTAATACAGGGGAACAAATTTCGTCGAATGAATTTATTTATTCATATTAATAATCCCGTTAATAATATATGCCAGTAAAAGAGAGATAAATACATGAGATAGTACGTAAGAAAATGCACAGCCACACAGACACACAACCACCCACCAACAGCAGCCGACAAAACTATGTAAAACTAACCGGCAGCCTAATTCTTAACTATGTCCTAAAAGTGGTAATGTAAAAATAACACAGCCAATTTCTACGTCTCAAGATGAAACATTATATCTCTACATCTAGTATATTATTATAACTAGCTGTGACACATTGTTATCATGTGAAACTGAACTGTTTCTTGAGATGATTAGCTGGGACAGTTGTTGGGTGAACAAATTGGAACATGGTTGTAATAGGATTCAGGACGAGTACTGGGATTAAATCAACAGGAAATCAGGCAGAAAAAAGAATGCAAATTTCAGAATTGAACTAAAACGTATGAATGTCGTCTAACTTCTTATATCGAATATTGATTGATGGGATAATAGTAGTCTTTGCAATTGTTAGTTTGAAATATTACCAAGATTGGAAAAGTGAAAATGTTGATGATGAAAAGGTAACAACTGTTGGATCAGCAATATTTAGCAGAGATCAACAGGATGAATTGTATGCAATCGCACAAAAGCTTACGGAATCCGGAAAAGGTATCCTAGCTGCGGATGAAAGCATCGGTAAGGCATTAATGTTTCAGTTGTTTTCTGAAATATTCCAGTGCTTTTTTGTTTTTTAGCTATGTTATTACAACTTTCAGATACGATAGGTAAACGATTCGCTATGATTGGTATGGAAAATAACGAGAGAAATCGAAAAAATTATCGACATTTATTATTTACAACACCAAATATATCTATGTATATTTCAGGAATTATATTGCATGAAGAAACATTTAATCAGGTAACAATTTTTCTGTTCGGATAAGAAGAAAAATTTACATTACACCATCATTTGAATAAACCATTTCAGATATCGTTAAATATAATCTTTTCTTTTCGTAAGAGAAAAGAAAAATCACAAGGAATTATGGTAAGGAGAATAAATAATTCCTTAATTTTAATTTAGGAGGATGACAGTGGTAAACGTTTTGTGGATATTATTAAAGAAGCTGGAATTTTACCAGGAATCAAGCTTGATAAAGGTCTTGAACAATTTGACGGAAGTTCAGAATATGTCACAAAAGGTGAGTAAATCTCCTTGTGTAATTAAAGTGCAAACTTATATTGTTAGATAAGTATATTTATAATTTCTCTGTTTTTAAATGAATGAAACTAAAACCATTATCAGAATAATTCATTTATCTTGTGTTCTGTTACAGGTCTAGATACTTTAAAGAAAAGAGCTATTTTTTACAAAAAAGGAGGGTGTCAATTTTCAAAATGGCGCTGTGTGTACATGATTTCCAAATTTACACCATCACAAAAAATCCTGAAAAAAAATGCCAAGACGTTAGCAGAATATGCGATATTAAGTCAGCAAGTAGGACTAGTACCAATAATCGAACCAGAGGTATTTTTATTCATTATCCCAAGTCTGTTGCATAATTTCAGTAATTCAAACTAACTGATAAGTAAAACAGTTATTTTACATTGGATTCCTTTACATTTGATCAGTGAAAATTTGAATTTGTTACAGGTTCTTTGGGATGGTGAACATAGTTTGGAAAAGACTGAAAAAGTTACAGAACAAGTATTGGCAGAAGTTTATAAATCACTTCATGATTACGGTGTTTACCTTGAGGGTACTCTTTTGAAACCAAATATGGTCTTGGCAGGATCAAAGTCTAAAGAGAAGGTTGTTATTTAATGTTATTAAACAGCATAGTTTTAGATGCGATAGTTTCTTTACTAGATAACTGATCTATGAGGAAACCAACTGTTGGTTCTTCTGTTTCGTCAACAGATGTAATCCAGCAGATTACTGTTTCGGTTTCCTATAAATCTTTTGTGCCTAAAGAACTAACTGCGCTAATGAGGAATAGTTATAGGAAGTTTGAAATTACGTTCAGATTTGAAACAGCGACAGCATAGAACATTTGTTTTCGAAACAGGAGTTGTGAATTCAAGGTTGGACACAATAACATTGCTAACGAAACGCTACGAGCACTAATTAGAACAGTTCCTGCAGCAGTTCCTGGCATCGTTTTTTTGTCCGGCGGCCAGCTAGAAACTGATGCTACTAGGAATTTGAATGAAATTAATAAAATATCACTCAGCAGACCATGGAAACTTTCTTTCAGGTTTCTATCATTTTATATCGTAGCACATCTTACTAAAAATTTGCTTTTCAAGAACTCAGATCCCACTTGATGAATCCTCTCAGACCATCATTTAATGATTTGCTTTGTAGTTACGGCCGGGCTCTGCAAACTTCAGCCCTAAAAGCTTGGAAGGAATACGGTCGGAAGGAAGCGCAAGCGGCATTCCGACATCGGGCAAAGCTTAATGCTCTGGCTGCTGAAGGACATTACATGGACGATCATGCTTAAACAAAAAAATTTTAGTACCTTAATGATATGTAACTTTGTTGTTGTCCTTCTTCGTAATATCTGTTGCAGTGTTAACTCGAAATAGTAATTTCATTAAATCGAAGTTTAATTATATAACTAGGCTATTAACATATATCCATTTCTATCGACACATTTCACTAAGTTAAAAATTTTGCTAATCAGAAATGCCAACGCCCCCCTTTTGGTTTATATCCAAGCTTATTTGCTACTCCTTCGTAAACAGGTGACTCAGCATATGAACAATATTGAGGTGGATCAGTGTACTGTCGTTTTTTCACCTGCAATTTGTTAAACCAAGATTCCCCATAGATTTAAATAACACACCGTGCTTTTGATTAAAACAGCAAGTATATGCAAAACAACACTTAAGTGACACAACATCTTACTAAAATATATGATTTAATACTTAAACCTTATTGCTTCTTCCCAAACATTAGTTGATACTCCGATGATTCCCATATATTTAAATTATCGAATCTCTTGAGAAAAAAGGAAAAGCGTTTATATTTTAAGAATTAACATTTAAAATAGAATTACTTGAAGTAAGAAGGAAAGGAAGAAACTGACCTTAACATGGCTACCGTCACAGAGTGGACGTTTTTGTGTTGCTTTGCATCCGCAAATGCTATATTCTCCATCCTTTTCAACTTCGAAACATACGGGTCTTAGCATTGTAACACCTTCTGCATTATGACTACCATCACACCATGGCTAAAATCACCATTATTACTATTTAAATGCAAAATCTGCTCATTATCAGAACAGGGCTTACCACAGTGTTGTAGATATAAGAAAATTAAATGCCCATGAAATTTTTTACAAAAAAAAAAACTCGGAAATACCTGTTTTCCGGACAAACCACATGAACACCAGGAATACTGCTCTCCTTTCTTCAATTTCAATCGTAATGGTTTTTTGTCTGAACAAACACCTATTTCGGGATACCAAGCAGCAGATGGGTTCAATAATTTTACACTTTTTGAACGTGACACAACTTTACAAACCTGAAGTTTAGGCTCAAATCCTCGAATGCTGTGATACTTAAATGAATATGTCTTTAAAACAGAACTATATATTCCCAAACCTCTTCTCCATTACATAATAAAACTTAAAAATTTTTACAAAAAATTAGGACGGCATTGTCTCTTTTGCATTTTCTTTTTTGTTATCATATTCGACAATCTGCATTAGGTTCGTTTAAACTTGGTAATTACCAAGTCCTTGGTAACGAACAGTGTTAACAAACTGACGATGGCTAAAAGACTATGCAAATCAACGACTTAGTGAAAGCACTATTTAATTCTTTATGACTGTTCCATATATCTTTTCAAACTCAACAGTTTCATGTTTCTATCACACTGATTAGACTTGATTAGGTTAAAAGTAGTCTATATTAATCTAACATTTGCTTATCACGATCATCGATAATCTCACACGACATCTAAACTCATCGAATACTTAATAAAATCTAGCAACAAAAGAAAAAGTTAACTAATTAAAATTAATAATACTTACGCCATGGATATCTCCAATGTTAACAACCTTATCCAATGCGTTCTTCAACATCCGCCAGATCTCGAAATTTGATAAAAAATTTATTGTCGAAATTTGATGAAAATCACGAATGTTAACAATTTGAAACTCATATGAACAATCGTTACTTTTTGGCACAGCCAAATTAATCAACTTGGAAAAGTTCATATCTAATTAACTGGTGATTTTAACACTAACCAAGTTCCAAATCTAGTAGAATTAGACTTAAGTCAGTCAATATTCACTCAAACTAATCTAGCATTAATTATCATCCGATATATCGTTATTCCCGAGCATAAGCTATACCGGAATTATACGAAGAACAATCTAGCGTTGTAAAAGCCAAATAGCAATATAATGCAGCAGAATGGTAATACTTTTTTCGTCCTCTGATAAAGTTTACTTTGTGATAATGTGATATTTAATTAAGAAAAAAAAAACTAACAAAATTAGCCATATAAAAGGTAATAAAATGTGAAATTTTCCGAACAATTAGAAATTTTACATTTTCGAATAGCAAAAGTAGCTTTCTAGAGCAAAATAGATGATAAATTTAATTAACACATATGAAAATGTATTTCAAACCTAGCATCTAAAATTCTCGCTGACGCACCAAAATGTTGAACAAATATGCATGCTGCATGCAGCATGCAACATGCATATTTTGCATGCAATAAGCTTGAGAGCTGTTACATACAGCAAATTTTGCGGGTAAACCAAATTTTGAAACTTTTACTCGTAACTTTTCGAAATTGTGATTGGGAGTAATTAGGCATGCTTCTTTTTTTTTTAAGGAATGGTATTTTTGACATTATTCTGAGCAATAATTATATATTTTTATATTCCGGAAAATATTTCCCGGCTTCTGCATTATTAGAAAATGTAGAAATTTTCACATGTTTTTACAATAGCAAATAAATGATGATAAGAGTTTAATGTTATATTTCTTTTTTTTACCACATATTTTTTTTCTGGGTCTTTTAATGTAACAAAATTTTCTGGATTAGTATATTGGGATGCAAAGATCCATTCATTTTCAGTCTTTTTCCAGTCGCTGATCAGTTCTTCATTTTCATTCTCTTTCCATTCACCGATCAAATTGCATAAATTATTTGCTTCAGGAATTCGTATTGGTTTCATATCATAAAATATAATGTTTGCATAATATGAAATTCACTATCATTTTTATGATATCGGAACTTTTTCATAAAGCTTAGCATGCAGACCTTTCGGTTAACAAAATTTTAGTTTCAAAAATTGCTAATGTTAATACAGATAACTTCAACAAGAGATTGAAATTAAAGTTAATTCGAGTCACAGGAATTCTTAAAAGTGGGTCATGCACTACAGTGCAAGTTATTCAAATGCGTATACTTCTGAGATGTTGAAAGATATATTAAACTTCTTGCACCGGAAATACAATATTTTTACGTCAAAATTTAATTGAAAGTATTTTTCTAATGAGTTTATTACGTTTATGGTATTGATTCATGCTATTAAAACTTTTTTTTCGAAAAAAAATTCGGCTGTAATTAAAGTGTTACTTTCTATATTCGAAACAACAATTTGTTGTTATTTGCAGGAAATGAAGTCTATGGATCAGAATGACGAGGAAATAATATCTAACCCGATGGAAAATATCAAGAAACTTGTTGCACATTTCCATAAAGGTTTATCTCCCATTTATTATTTGTTGATTAGCTTCTTTATCTTATTTACGATATAATCTTTTTCATGATTCGAAAATAACAATTAATAAGCTAATGCTGCTAAGCAGTTAGATGTTTCCTTGGAAGATTTTTGTAGGAGAACCTCTTTACGGTGGAGTCAATCCAATTAGCTCCAACAATGGGAAACTTAATGAGCAATCTAATAGCAAAAAAATATTATCTGGTGAATCTTTCGATTATTTTATCACTTTTGGCGGAGTACGATTGCAGAAAGTGGCATGTTGATCATCCTTATAGTTGCGGGAAGTGATGTGCTGGTCATCATATATTTTATTTCAGTATAAAATGGTTTGTAGGAAAAATGAATAATGAACGCAGAGAAAACATTACTACTAGCGGCGGTCCATCGAAATCGATGGATAATGTATTTTCATGGACTTTGCCACAAAATCAGCTCCCTTGTAACAATCTTCGAGTTCTCGAAGAAAACACTATGTATGGGTCGCAGCTAGATTCATTATGTCGCTTTTCGCAAAGTCAAACATTTTTGGAGGAGAAAAGCAGTAAAGAAGTAAAAATTTTGTTCTTTATTTTAATTGATCCATTTTTCTGATGATAGCTTAAATTTAAAATATTATATATCAGCTAATGATGTAAACTTTTCTTAATTTCATTTTTCATTTCAATATGAGAAATGATTAACTTGTGGTCATTTATCATTTCGATATTATTTCGAACAATTTTACGAGTTGATAGTTTGTGAATGACGAAGATGTTTGATTTTTAAACTATGTTCATTGGACAGTCCAGGAAAAACTCTACTTTTCGCTGTGATTCTGTTTGTATTTCAGGTTACATCTTTTAACAGTCCTTCATGCGATCAAGTAATGCGACAGAAAGCACCTTCAGGTATGAATTTTATGCAATTTTCGAGTTTGTTTTTTCTAATTCTTAAGAAGATCACTCAATCTTTAACATTTTTGATTCTCGAGTGCATAAAATTTGAAGAGCGGTCTGAAAAATCTTCAGTGTGAGCTTCTAGCTCCTCTGCATATCCATATTTCTTGGCTTATTTTGTCTTATATTTGTGGATAGCAATGCCTCAATTTTTAGCTGATGACATTTATAATTCTCGCTCTGGAATTTTGTTGCACTTTTCACCTGGTACCCATGCTTCAAATACGACGTTGAAGAACAGACTTGAACAACTGAGAAAAAGCTGTGAACTACGGAAAGCAAACATTAAAAGTATCAGTTTGCAGACTTTTCATCTAATAATTTTAGCTGGATTCATTCATTTTCGACAACTTTTGATATTACCTTCTTCTTCCAGAATCGAGCCTATCACACGGCCGTATCAATCTGCATCAAACAGAAAAGAGATTTTTAAGCTCTGTAGTTGAGCCACAAAATTCTACAATCGATTGGAAAGAAAATGAAGGCACTGATGTCTTATTTCGATTTCCGCTGAATTCGAGTGTCTCTTCTATTGCGGATTCCAGCAAAACAACGAACGCTACTTATGTTATTCAGCCATCACTACATGAAGGTGTAAAAAAGATCAATAATTCAACTTTTTCATTTCTTCCCTCCACATATGATATTATGTAACTGTTTTCTCCATATACCTGGATCTTTTCTATATACTCGTTGTTACTTCTTTATACATATATCACTTAATAGCTTCAGTTTTATTTCTTTTAGTTCTCAAATCATGTGTAAATTTCCAATTTGCAGTGGGATTATCAAGTGATTTTGCTGACCCAGCAGCGAAGGAATACACAAAAACAGAAATGGAAAGGAAAATAGTTCACCTTGCAGCACTAACATCATGGCTGAATTACCTGCTTGACGAAAAAAATGTCTCTGATGACAGTAATCAAATTCTTATCAAAAGCAAAAAAGGTACTTTATATATAATTTATTTTAACTTTCAATGTTTTTTAGTTCTTTTTTTCAACATTCGTTTTTCACCATCCACATTTCACTTAAATCACAGATGCTGATCGATACCTAAGAAAGCTATTGATGTCGGGGAACGATCTCGTAGCCGTGAAAGACAATGAGCCACAAAATGGCATCAGTTACAAATGCTTCAGGGCTGCAAATGAACTCAATGAAATGCGAGCAAGGTAGCAATGAATAAGTTGGCAGCTAAAAAAATTGTAAGACTCATTTCAAATAATTTTTATTCAAAAATTTTTCAGATTTCGTTTATTATACAAAAGCTCATCAGTCCCGAAAGACATTGCTACAATCGTAAAAGATGGTAAAATTGCAGTCAGAATGGATAAAAGAGTTTACGCTGATGTTGGCAAGTTTTTTTCCTGGAACTGATTCTCGATATAAACTTTAACATAAAACACATATACGACACAAACTTCAACTGTAAGATAAATTAAAAATTGTGATTCAGGAAATTTTAGGGCTGCAAATGGAATTGCTCAGTTTACTTCTGAGCTTTCATCCTTTCTATCTTCGATTGGGCCTGGAGACCATTTTATCAACTGAGATAAATACAGGGAACGGTATGAAAAGCCAACTGAGAAATATTGCTTCAGTGGTGACGCAGAACGTCTTTAAAAATCCCAAAATCATGAAGGATCGAAAATTCGTGCAAGGGGCAACAAAGTAAGTTTGCCTGAATAGAAGTATTTGTTGGAAGATACAATCTGTTTCAGTTTCCGCTTTTTCCTTTTTGCAGAATGCTGATCAATGATCGAGGAGCCGAAGCCCTTCTAAAACATTTCTTGACAAAAATATGCCAGTTTTTGTTCATTGTTGACGAAGCTTGGCGAGATAATATCATATCGAGGAAAAACCGTTGCCTTTTTGTTAAGTGGTCAGCTTATAAGGTAGGAACTCTTGCTTTAAAATTTTATTTATTAAATGAAACTGTAGCAGTCACTGCAAAAATTGCATTCTATGGTTGGTCAGAACATCAATATTCTAGAGTATCTCTGATGTCGTGGCGGTTTTAAGTCGAGAGCTGATAACAGGTACCGGCAATTTACCGAAAATTCTTTCACGTTTGGGTCTTTTTTTGGGTCGCAAACAAGGATTTTTTGAAGAGTTTGAATTCCATGTGACCGATTTATTGAAGGATCTTGGTAATGGAATGATTTTGGGGTAATAATTTTCTGAATACTAATTTCTCTAGATAGAGCCATACTAATCAATTTTCACATAATTGGCGCACTTCATCAGCTATTTGATCTAAATGTATTGTGTTGTCGTAATGGTTCCATCTAAAAAATAAAAAATTTTAGCCGAACAGTGGAAATTTTGGCAAACATGCAGTATAACACAGTGATACATTGTTTGCGTGATCCGGGGGGTGATCGAATTCGTAAAATAAGCAATATTAAAACAGTAATTAACTTCGCTAAGCACGAAGGGATTCTTCCTGAAGGTAATATAAAGGTTTTTTTAGAATAGAGATTTTTCTCCTTTTTATGTTAAGGTTTGGAAGAACTGAATAAGATTAAATAGACTCAACTGGAATAATTTGTAATTAATGAGTGATTCATTGAAGATTTGTACGTGAATGTCGAAGGTATCGTGCAAGGAAATATCGATGACATTATATCCTTACTTTGGCGTTTCGTTGACAAAGAACTGGTACAATTTTACCTTTTTAATTCATTTTGAACTGCTTTTAGGTCGTACTTCTACTTTCTATATTTATATTTCGAATTATGCATCTACGACCTACAATTTCAGCTTTTCTTTGCAGGGCAGTGTCACAGAATCAGATAATTGTCTTGCTGAGATTGGTTCCATATCTCAACGGCTTCAAACCTTGTTCGGTATATCATATAAGGTTAAGATAAATTTGGGAAATTTAGTAGTCAACGTAGCAAGTGGCATCATACTCCTTGTTTTGCAGTGATTTTTTTTTCCTTGCAGATAGAAAATCCTCTACAACTTGCGGACGGGAATTTGTTTTCTACGTTATGGAAGCACTACTATTCATATGGCACACCATATGAACTATTCAATGGAGCAACAATTTTGGAGCAAATTGCAAATGCTGTAAGTTCACCGCCAATTTATTATTGCTAAAATACTTAAATAAATAACACTGGTCAAGGTTTTTAAACATTTATTTGAATTGAGCTGTTGATATGAATCCATCACATTACAGGCTGAGTATCACTTCGGAATCCCGTCGTCAATGCTGGGGAAATGGAAACAGAAATGTGAGGAGAGAACACTCTGTCTTTTCACAAAAATTTTCATATCACGTATCTATGAATGTCATAGATATACTTGTGCTGCAATCACAATACAACGTGCCTTTCGACGATTTCACATGATCTCAAAGATTAATTCTGGTATCTTGAAAAATGTGCGAATTAGGACAGATTATCATTTTTTTATACATTTTCTATGTTTAAATGATTTTCTTCCTTCCTGTTTTACTTCCACATAGAAAAAAAAAAAAAAAAAAAAAACCAATAAATAACTATACAAGGTTCCTAGCTATTAAATTCAATATTGAATATTATAAGTCTACTGGAAATAGAATAGTCAAAGTTCCATTGTCTCCTAAACCAAACATATGGTGGACTCTTTCAGTGCTATACACCAGATCAATTAATCCAGATTATCTCAAATAATGAAAGAAGATTCTAAATAAAGGAACTTTCGGCGCAGCATAAATAAATATTTTACTAGAACCCCTTAGCAAATAAGCTAATTAGATTGTGCTGCGTGCAGGGAAGCGTTCACATTTTAAAGGGATCCGGCATAAATACAATTTGTTGAATTTGAGAAGGAAGTCGCAATCTTATTAGAAATATTTTTTAATTTTGTGCCTGAGTCCAAAAATTCTTGACTTCTCAGTTTTTTTCTTTCTTCCATAACTATTGTTTTTACCCATGTTTTCACAGGCAGCTTGTATAGTTTTCTTTTTTTTTTT
>PQVD01002446.1:0-32350 GCA_003012265.1 Setaria equina
AGAAGAAAAATATATAACTGAAGAGAAAGCTTTGACAGAATTGGAGGATCAACTGTGTAGAACGGAAGACTTAGAAGAAACTGAAGTAGGACCATCTGATGGTATTATGCCTGACAGTGATGTTCTCGAAGAATATGATGTGCCGGTGTCTGAAATTACGCTTACTGAAGATGGAGTCCCTTCATCTCCAAATATTAGTAATGAAATTCCAGTGGGGACAGATCAGCTTATGGAACAATGTGTAGGCAGGCATGTTATAGATTTGGAAAAATGGAATTATCATTTCGATCCGTTGTTGGTGAGATTTGAGCTGAATAGAAGAGCGGTAGTACCAGCTGCTGTTAACATATTGGGAACATCTAAGGTATTTGGTAATGCTTCTGGAATAAGTGAGGAATGTTGTCAAGATACAGGTATGCATATGGCTATTGAAAGATTCTCTTCTAGGAGTGGACGAGTGGAAGTAGAATGTAAAGAACCTAATGCTCAAGCTGTGAAAGAAACGA
The DNA here is from genome assembly GCA_003012265.1 of Setaria equina. Lineage (NCBI taxonomy): Eukaryota > Metazoa > Nematoda > Chromadorea > Rhabditida > Setariidae > Setaria > Setaria equina. The sequence goes on from PQVD01002446.1 coordinate 507, forward strand.
TGTTTGCCTTAAACAGTAATGATCTTGTTGTACGAAACATGCATGCAAAGATATTATCAGAGGAAGATTTTCTTACAAAAGTGGACGAAAAAGCAATTGCTGCTACTGAGGTGTCCGTACTGAATTATGAGAACGCTGTGTCATTACCTAAAGTCGTATCATTTGCAGAAGAACATACGACTTCCAATATAAGTAAAACGACATTTTCTGAACCTGGAATTTCGATATCTCGAATACTAGCACAACAATTTGTTGCCAAAAAAGATCCAACAACAACAGGAACAGAACAATTTGAGGATGGTGTACTGGAGTATCGTGTTTTCGAAGAATGCGATGTATCAGTGACCGAAGAATTGGTTGCAACAAAAGATAGATTAAAAGAAGCTGAAGCAAAAGAATATGAGGAAATACTACCAGGACGAGGTGTTGTCAAGGATTACGATGTTATGACAACCAAGGAGCCGACTATAGAGAATGAATGCGTCGAATCCAAAGAAGAAGGATCCACAGTGTCTTTTGAAACTGGTCACGAGGAAGTTATGTTGGCTAAGGCGATGGAAATTGAAAGAGAAACACTTGAACAAGTTTCTCCAGCACGAGCGGAAACTGAGAAACAGTTTGAGGTAAATGATTTACAGAATGTTCACGTAGAATCATTCGATATAATCCTCCATCAGGATGTTTTGAAAGAAAAAAAAAAAAGAAAGTGTTTATGTGTCTAGGGAATTAGTAGTAGATGTAGAGCAGCCCAAAGCATACGAAATAAAGGAATTTGAAATACCTGTTGATAAGAGTTTTTTGGCTGAGCTGGAGGGACGCTAAAATCTGTTGTACATGGCAGATGATTTGGATGGAACCAAAGGCAAACAGTCGAAAATATTGGGTGTTTCGCTGCTTAAAGAATTGGTAACAGAACAAGATGGACGTATTGTGCTTCATGAAGAGAAGTATAAAACATTTCCTGAAGAAAAATGTTCGGTATCAGGAAAGAAAATTATGCCTGCGCGAGAAATTCAATTAACTCTAACTTAATCAAGTCTTTTGCAGGACTCTGATGCGTTGACATTGAGAGATTTGTGGAAAACCGAAACGGAGGTCGGGAATGGTGGTAATGTTGGAAAATATGTGGAAGAGGTGGGAATAGTCAAAGAACATGGAACTACTCAACGCGATAAGAAAGGTGGGTTTGAGATTGTTGAAAAAGTTGTTGGACAGATCGAAGAGGATATCCTAACATATCATTAATTCTCGGAATTACAACCAGATTAATTTTTCCAAAGAACTTTCTGTTAACATAGATGGCGTGAAAGAAGACGCAAGAATAAAATATTTTTGCCTTTACGGGGAACAGAATGTAAAGTAAAAGGAGAACTGACTATTGAGTCATCAATGGTAGAGAATGAACAATATATAGAAATGAAAGCATTCCTAAAAGATGCGGTGATTTCATGTAAAGTTCAATTTCCAGGTTTAGCAGTTGGTCATCCGGCATGTGAAACAGATGACATCATGGGGACTGAGGCAGAACAATGGAGAATAGATGATATAGATTTGCGGGAAACAGGTGAATCAACATCTAACTTGAAGATGAAACGGTCGCCGACGAAAGAAGAAAGTATACAGGAGAGCAAGAAAGAAATCGTGCAACAGATGGAGGGATTTTCAAGTGAATTAAAAAAAGGTGTGGAAGAGCTACCAGAGCAACAGTTAAAGGGAAGCATTTCCAAAGCAGTGGTAGAAACCAAGATGAGAAGTTGGATTCCATCCAAGCTTCATTCAGTAACCATATCCGAACAGCCTAGGTCAGTTATATTGAAGGAGAACGAATTTGAAGGAGAGAAGAAAATAGAAACATTTCGAAATCCTAGTACATTTTTAGATGAAACCTACGAACACAAGGATTACATCACAGAGATGGAGAAAGAGAGGAAAATTAATGGTACAGAATTTAGAAACAAATTAAGTGTAAAGGAAGACCAGCGATTTATGAAAGCCGAAGAAGGTGACAAGTTTACAGACCTTTCTTTGTTTGGAACAGAGTTTCTGAAATTTTCAAAAGATCCCGGGATGATTTCTGGCAGAGTTATTTTGGCATCTACTACGGTTACCCTTGACGCAACGACGACTTGTGATTATGCTGTGAAAAGCGGTACTGGAGACATACCGACTGAACAACTGCCTGATGTACAACAACACCCGCAGCTTAAATCCCCAGCAATCCCTGAGCAGTTTGGTGAAGCCGTTATGATGCAGAAAATTGTAGCAAGCGAGGAAACAAAAACGGAACAAAAAGATCGAGAGAGGGTGGATAGCTGGAGAACAACTTTATCTTCCGCAAATATGTCTGATTTAGGTCCGAGAGACTTGATCAGGGTGAACGAATCTCAACTGAAAATGAGGATAACGAAACAGCAAGACAGGACGCCTTTTCCAGCTATGAACTCGTCATCCCAAATTGACCTAGGTGCTACTTTTATTCCTGAAGATATGCAGCAAATGGATGTGGAAAAATTGCATGTGGTGTCTGAAGGTATTTACACGAATCGACTCGCAGCAGAAAGCCTTTCAGGAAGTAAACAGACAGAGACCCTTTTTGAAGAAGATTTACAAAGAGAAATCTCTGAAGACCGTGAAGCTCATCCGATGGTGGTATTAATGGAGAAAGTAAAAGAGCGAAAGGGAGTAACACGGAGAAATAAACTAATGGAAGGTGAAGGGATAAATTTTGATGAACCAGAAGAGGGAACAATGTATAAAATAAACCTAGACGGAACAAATCCTTTTTCTGAAGTGGATAATGAAGAGACTGAGCTGTTTGCCACTCTTCGTTCTGAATCGATCTCTGACGAGGAAAAGGGAGAATATGAAAGCAAGCCTTCTAAAATGCCGTCAATTCCGGAAAAGTGGCCAGAATGTCAGAAGAAAAGTCGAGAAGAGGCTTTTATTAAGAAAAAAATATCGGAGCTAGAGGAAAGTGTTGATGCGGTATCACTTAATCGTGATGGGAAAGAATCTGTGAAGGCTGCTGTATCCATGGAAAGTTTTCTGGAATTAACTGAAGAGGTACAAACGGTACAGGATCACGGAGGACCGAAAATTTATAGTAGTGATAGTATTACGGTGCCTCAAAAATCTTTTGATGTTTCTCTAAATAAAAAGCTAACTACTGACCCTCATTTAATAATCCCATTTGAAGGTAAACTCGCGGGAGATATTCGTGGCAAAATGACTGTTTCAAGTTCATATGATGAACTATCGATGGAGGAACACAAAAATACTGATGCTTTATATCAAGAAAAAGTTGAGGAACATTTAGCATCAAGGACATTTCTAGATACTGTGGAAATGTATTCAGTGGTACCTTATCAACTCGAAAATATTCCTTCTTTGGAAAAAGGAAGTGATAGACACAAACTGTTGCAACAGCCTGGTTATTTTCCGTTATACAGTCAAACTGAAGTGAAAGACGTAATCTCAACAAGAAAAGGATCTTGTACGGAAAGCATTTTAACTCCTACTGAAGTCACAAGTAATGAAGGAGATGCTGTTGCGGTTATAGAAACTTTAACTGTTCTTGGGTATACAGAAATGATCAATGAACAGAAAAGTTTCCCCATGAATGCTTCATCTGATACTTCCGAGGAAAGTATGGAGAAAAGGAAATTGAGTAAAAAAGTCTCTGATTATGATTATGACGAGAGTTTAAAACGAAATGTAGAAGCTTCAACTATCTCAGTTACGGAAACCTTTGAGGAATCAAATAATCCAGAAGTAATTTACGGTGGAGTAAGCGATATAGTTTGTCAACAATTAGAAGCTAGTGAAGGTGAAAGACCTGTTATAAGAAAACAGCTTGGTGTAACAGGAGTCGTTGAAGTCGGAATTGAAAGAAGTGTAGTACTTTCAAATACTTTGCATAAATATATTTATAAAGAGCCACACTCCATCAAACAGAAGGAATGCCAGGAGTTTATACTGTCAAGGGGCAAAGAAGCGGAAAGGAATAGAGCGTCGTCTTCTATTTCATCATTATCTCCTACATTTGCCAAAGACAATCGAGCTGAATCACTGAAAGAAATGGAGCACGGGGCTGAATCATTAGAAATTACTACAACAGTCAATGAAGTCCAGGAGTCAATGAAAGAAGAGAATATTATTGATAATAAATTCGGTCATTCAAGAGGAGAATGTCGAGAAACGAAAGAGGATACTTGGGAAATGAAGAGCGTGAGAGGTGGCAAAAACTTTGAAGTAGAACGAACGGTTGAACCTACTTCAGAGCTTTTCTCTGAAGAATTACTGATATTGAATGAAGCATCATCATCGTGGCAAAAAACTAGCAAGAAATCATCTGAAATGGATGAGAAAGCAAAAATTGCCCGTGACATTGACCTTGAAGTGAATGCAAATCATCATTTGTTGAGCAAAAGTACTAGAAAACGAGGTAAAACAGCTAACAGCAGTAGTAGTAGTAGTAGTAGCAGCTACAGCATAGACTTCTCGACTGGAAAGGATGATGATAGTAAATCTTCGTTTGGTGAGGAAAAGGCCACTACCGAGAATTATCCATCCCACGTTCAACATGGCTATGAAATAGATTATGAATCCGATTTAAAGGAAAAGTTGCAGACATTTTCACAAGAAACGAAGACGTTAAAGCTACGCGTATCGGGATGTAATTTACTAACCGAAGACGAAAGGGATGAGGAAGAGCTTAATATACGGGCAGTAGAAGTGGTTGGTGACATCATGAAGCCCGCGGAAAGCTTATCGCATAGTGAATCCACTTATAAGACGGCAACGGCTGCATCAAAGGACGGCTATGAGACGTGCCTTACATCGCAGGAGGATACCTACGAAACGGCTCCTGATTATCATTCTCAAGAATCTGAATACACCACTGCAACTAGTGAAGCTAGCAGTCGACTGTCGGAATTAAGTGATGAGCGTAGAGAAAGTGCTACACCGATTGCAATGCTGTCACCAGTACAGTCGGATCGTCTTTTTACTGCTTCTCAGGATGATGAACAAGAACCAGATAAGCAAGAAAACCCAGTTAGTGATTTGAAACGTTCTAGTCCCGATATGCCTGATATTGAATTTGTATCTGTTGGAGATGAAAATGACATGGAGGAAAGCTTTCTGCTGACATCTTCCAGTGGCATTCTTCTTGCTCCTGATATTGATCCAGGACGACCCATTTCTCCAGTTCCTCCGGGTTCCAATGATGAAGATGAAGGTACTATTGTTGTTGCCTCATGTGACTGTTCCAGAAAAATTGTCGACCAAACTCGTCAAGGGGAAATTAAAATTCTTGACGCCATTGTAGAAGCTCCAGGAGACGATATGCTTATTGACGAAACATTTTCTTCGTGGAAAGAACTGTCTGATCGAACAACATCTCAGGAATCAATACATGAAAAAGCGATGGATTTGCAAAAGAAATGCTTCCCACAGTATTCAGAGTTGTCGACTGAAGATCAAGGCAATACTGTTATTCATAAAATCGAGGAAGAAGATGGAGCTGCATTACCATCTGAAGCAGTTTTGTGTGTTGAATCAGATTCACTAGATTCTCTTGATAAGATATCACTTAAGAGCGGGAACAGCGGTAAGAAATATAGCACATCACGTCGAAGCAGCACTAGTTCCCGAAAAAGCCTGCATGATGAGCCACTAACATTTGTTGAACGGCTTACTCCAGAGTTGAAAATGGCATGGATAGAAAAAGATCAGGACGCCGAATCGGCCAAGCAGTCTTTATTGTCACCATCCAGAGAATATCCAACGTATATGCCAGAAAACGAGCAAGTAAATCCGACAGAAGTGGAACTAGAGACAGTGGATGAAGAGCCAGAAGAAGCGGATTCATTGAACGGGAGAAGTATATGTTCAAATGGCCAAGGAACAGATATTAGCGTAGCGGTTGGAAAATACAAAACGGTTTCAAGTGACAATGTCTCCGAAACAAGTTTGCAAGAATTTGAGCGAATTGAACGGGATGTATTAAACAAAGGCGAATCAAGTCTTAGTGGGAGTGAAGTAGAATTATACGTAGCCGGGAAGCTGAAAGCAACTGACGGGTCAACGAGTTCCTTAGCCGAATTTGAGCGACTGGAACAAGAGGTTGTAGCCGAAGGTTCTCCACAAGATGAAGTAATGATATTATCCGATATACGTGAAGAATCAGAAGTCGAAGAGATGAGTATAAGAGACGATGACGAAGAAGAACACGATTCTATTTCAGATATAAAAGCGATACCGATTGAAGAAGACACCCAAATACCAACACCACTGGCTTCACCAACCGACAGCATCGAAAGAAATTTTGAAAAATTTGTGCCAGAAGTAATGGAAACGAGTATTGATTCTTTAGAAATTAATTCCTCACCAGTGCAAACACAGGGCGGTTTGGTTAGTGAAAGCTACTTAACTGAATACGAGGTCATTGATATGCATGATTCACTTGAAGTAATTCCGCAGGGTAAGGATTCCGTGTTGGAAGAAGGGGCAAGTATGCAGGAGCTAAAAAAGCACAATAAGCAAGCATTGCTGAGAGATAGTAAGATAGGTATATATCAGGAAGAGGAGAAAGACTCATTGGCCGGTGGCATGGACACTATGCTTCGTGATTATCCGACCACGCTAACAACATTTGAAACAACACAGATCAATGAAGATGGTTCCACAGAAATAATTTCGAGAAGAGTTCTGACTCGTGTTACTGACCCGGTTATTAGCCATGTACAGTTTACTGGAACTGAAAATGAGCATCGATTACGTGATTTGGAACGTGAAGAAGAATTTGAAACTACCGATGTTGAGGGCAATGTTACGCGAACAACTCTTCACCGTAGTGCTCCTTCATCTTCTGCAACTGGTATTTTGTTTTTAATGTTCCACAGTTTTTAATACTTCATGCAATTTCATGAAAACGAGTTTAATTAGTTGCATTTATGCATATTATTAAAATTTATTCACTGACTCACCATCTGTCAGGAAGTAAGGAGGATTTCAGCTAAAGTATTTTGGATTTTCGAAATTTATGCTTCAGTAAATGTTATATTTTATTTAACTTTATGCGTACATTTGGCACAGTATTAAAAGAAAGAAAAAACAGGGAAATGAAATTACTACCACAGTTTTTCACTACTGTGTTAGCAGTGAAATATCATATTTATGATAAAAATTAGCCTAAATTTAGACTATTGGTGCTTATTGAAAATGGTTCTGCTCTAAGAAGAAGGACCAATCGTATTTGATACGAAATTTTTTTTTTTTTTTTTTCATGGAAAGTTAGGTGTCCTACTACTGAATTAAGATCAAGTAGATGGAGGGATAAGAGAGGATTATAATTTCGTGTCCAAATTAGTAAATTTGGCAACATATATTTGTATATTATCTACTTTACAGCATGCCATTTCATTTGTAATTTCATAAGGTCAAGTTTTTAGTATGTAAAAGCTTAGATAATTTTACATTCATTTCATTGAAGTCTTCCACATATTCTTTCGATGCCACAGTGGTAATGTCATTATGACTGTGGTTATTATTTTTAAGCCCGATAATAAAACAGTAACAATCTCACTTTTATTTTGGATCAGTGAGAATATAAAAGTTTGCAAAGATATCCTGTTCTATTATGGCGAATACTTGTCCAAATACAAATATAGCTGATAAAAATAGTGGTGCAGTATCGTAGACTGACAGATTAAGCCGAACTCTCAACGGGGACATCTTCAGTGTTTTATGGAGTTATTGCAAGACTAATCAATGACAGTACTAGAATGTAATCATAGTTTTAAAACACTATTTGAAACATGTCACTCAAAAATCCATTAGTTGTAAAGCTGAGAAATAATGCAAAATTTGGTATATAAATCTTTTTCTGTGATTAATGCAGGATTTTTTGTCTCAGATGATTTCATTTGCAGGTACTTCGCTTTCAGCTCATCGTGATTGATTTCATCAGCATTCAGTGGATGGCAGATTATTTGTTTCTCATCAAAATTCTTGCTTTTCACAAATACCTTCGCTTTTTTTCGATACCCTTCATTTAATAGCTTTTTTAAAACTGACAGTATTATTCTTAAATTTGGCTTTATTAAATATGTATTTTAAATCAGTTTAACATGTGTTGTGACGAAGTTACGGAAAAAGGAAACTTTGAGGTATGCTTGTAAATGACATCTCAACCTTCGTGTATTTATAACGGTGGATTTGTTGGAATGATGGTAATTGAGTGATAGAAATGGATTGATTAAAAAGTTGGCGATAAATTATTTTCTCTATACGGTTGCAAAACAATGATTTCTGTGATTTTTTTTTTCTTTTGTTTTAATTTGGTCAGCACCGTGTCCATAAAGCCATTCAAGTTGTGCAAGTTCTCTGCAACACTCCATTGCTTTGTCGGAAGATTCTGTACACAAGCAAGGAATTCCTAGTGTCATCATTATAAGTTTTCCTTATCAATTATGCCAAAGTTTTTTTCCTAGCAATCTCAAAACGGATTCTTCATCATATTTCTCTTGTAAATAAAATTCAGAATTATGTCGCTAAGGATTTTCATAGTGTCAAGATGAAGGGTATAGTTACACATCAGTTCTGGAAATTTCCTACACCTCACGTTAAGAAGCGCTTGATTCTGATAATTATTAAACATTACCTGTTTGGTCAAACTCACAAAAGTTTTTTTTCCCTAATGAGCGCGTAAATGTTGGTTAATACTGCTACTATATGGTATTCAACAAAGAAATTGCTGGTTTTGGACGTGAATTATCTACAATTTCTTTTTTTTTTTTTTTTAATGTAGGGGACTTTGTCATTAAGATTTTGATTTTTGTCTCCTTAATTGCCCTGTGACCTTTATGAAATTCTTAACTTCGTTGCGTTCTCCTTCTTTTATTGTGATTTGTTTTTATTATAAAATGGCTTCCAGGTTTGTGTTTGCAGTTCAGGAAAAGGTTTTGATGATATTAGGGAATGTTGCTCACCTCTCACTTCTACAGATTATATCGTTTAAACGCTGTTATTCCATTCTGCTAAACAGTTTTCAACATAGTTTAGAACAGTTAACTGTATAAAAATCATATATTTTCAGGTTCTTATTTGTAGTAGAATGGATACAATCATTCCATGGTACTTCTATAAGCAAATTTGTTGATTGCCTCAGACTAAGGAGTACGTAGTTAGCAAGTGGGACCCTTCGTTTTTAATTTCAGACTTTTCCTCTCTAGGCTTCTATTTTGAGCGGAAAAGCTTAATAGTCAGAAATCGAAATTAAAATTAGGCAGAGGTCCTCTAAGTACACAGATTTCCAGGGTCTTTTTTTTTTTTTTTGCGAACTTTGGATAAATACTCAAATTATGGAGCGGGGCTTTTTAGTGGTGAAAAAGTTAGTCTGCCTGAGATCTGTGGAAAGTCCTTTTGAATGTCGAAGTAAATTTTATTTCCAATAAAATCCTATTGGAAGCTCATGAAATTTAATGAAAACAAGAAGCCGGATGAAAAAAAAAGTCGTATTTCAAAAAGAGTTATAAGCTTTTCAATAATAAATAAATAAAGCTGGAATAAAAGCTTAAAACAGGTAGCGAAATATGTAATCCGGAGACAAAAATTGCCAAACAAACTATGATTAAGAAATAACAATGATTGATGTTTATCTAGTCACTGTAATGTTACAATACTGTTTGAATAGAAATCCCATACTGTCTATGACGATATTAATGTCAATACTTCGTATGAAAATTTCGAGATAAATTAGAAGTTTTTTTTTAGAACTTTTAACATTACTTTTACAACTAATAATTTCCACTGTAGAGGAAAAAATCGCAGTAAATGAAAGGATGCTTTCGATTAAGTTGTCAGGAACTTCTAGTGTTGAGATTGTATAAAGGCATTTAGGATAAGCTTATTCAACTATAGAACGTCTATGCTTATAAGTAGGGTTCCCACTGAACGATTTTTCGTCGCTACCACCATATTGATATGATACAACTGCTGCTTTGTATTCATTCCGATGATGCCTGATGTCGGATCGTCGAGCTGGACATGGGCAATACTGAAATTAAGCGGTCAATATTTTAAGACGATTGCTTTTAAAAGAACTCTTAGGCAATAGGTAGTTGCACTTGTACTGCAGTCTCGAAATTAGTTGAATTAGGTTAAAGAGCTGTACCTCGGCATCTTTTCCAGGCCTTCCTTCCTCACCCTCAGGTCCTACTGTTCCTTGAGGACCAGGAGGGCCAGGGAGTCCCGGGTTTCCTGGTGGACCTTGTGGACCGGCCTTTCCAGTTTGCCCTTCTGCACCTTTGTCTCCGGGTGGTCCTGGTAGTCCTAATGGTCCTGTTGGTCCTTTTGGTCCAGGACGACCAACTAAATGATGCATATCTGAACCTTTAGAGCCTGGTGGTCCCATTTCACCGTCTTTGCCTGAAATTAACTTGTTGTAAACGGTCATTTCAACTGTAAAAATTATTGTGTTCTATCGTTGATTAAATTTTCAAAGATAAGGTGCTCCAAAATGATTCTGGGATGAATTTGAAAGATTTTGTGAGTAATCTTAAATATTTCACCAGTTTTTGGCACACAGGCATAATTCGCCAATGATGCATTGTTTTCATTAAAAAAAAAAAAAAAAAAAACTACACTTACCCACAGGTCCCGATGTTCCAGGTTCACCAGGTGGTCCCGGTTGTCCATTTCTTCCAGGAACTCCGTTACGACCTTTCGCACCCACAATTCCTCTCAAGCCCGGCTTTCCAACTGCTCCTGGAATGCCAGGCAGTCCTCGAGGACAGTGGTAACATGGTGCTTCTTTATGAAGCGATGACATATTTTCAGCATCTTTGCCAGACTGACCATCAATTCCAGGTAGACCGTCTAATCCGGCATGTCCTGGTATACCTTTTGGACCTGGTGATCCAGCTGGACATGTGTTTTCTTTTGCACATTCTGTAATGACGGCTTAAATGATTGGTGAAAATATGAAATATCTCCGGAGAATGGGATTCGATATTAAATTTGAGATGATATACTTTATTAATTTTTAGTTTTTGTCTTGTTAGTGAAAATGTTAAACAGCTGGACAAAACATTGCAAATCTTTTATATTTTCGACACGTAAGATTGCTTACAGTGATTTTTCATTGTTCCCGTAACTTTTTCCCCTTTCGCTGTTTTTTGATGAGTAGCATTATGTATTACAGCGAATAGAGGGAAAATTTCAGCTGTGTTTACATGACTTACAGGCACTAAGGTACATTTGTTGGTGGAACAATAACAGGAACGGCAAATGAAGAAGTTAATTCGAGAAAAATATTTAATTTCTTCGATTTTTGGAATTTTCCCGCAATATTTAATTGGTACGCAAAAACTTTGGAGATAAATAAAAAGTGGTGAATTCCGTATTATAACTCTGGTTCAGAACTCAGTTACAAATAATTTCGCCTCGTCGGTGAAATGGAAAGAAACTTACTGCAAATATCTGCCAACTGCGGTGCACCTGGAGGGAAACTTCCCCTCTGTTTTCCATCTACATTCGGAAGAAGTGGACCTGTTCGAGGCTTGAAAAACTGATCTAGTGCTTTGTTTTTGCCAATATCTGGTTTAAATTTATTGAATTCAAATGCAGTTCTAGCACTACTTCCAGTACTTTGTAAAGGTAGAATAGATGGACTGAATGTGAGAGAAACGCGTCGATTGCCGCTGCTGCCAAGCCTGTGGGAGATATCTGAAGCAGTAAAATGAGCAGAAAATTACCCATAGAATACTGCCCTGCCTGATTTCTATGTACGTTAGAAGTTGTAAAACAAAAATCACTTACTGAAAAATTGAATGAGGTGGAAGGTTGAACCATTCGAACTTTTTATGATTCAGAAAATTCCAAAAATTATATAAAATGTTAAGCAATCACTTACTGGTTGAATTTTCCGAAATGTTTATGTTAAATAATAATTAAAATAATTAAAAGGATAATCAGTAGGATAATGTCCAGCCCAAGTTAACCAAAAAAAAACCCAAGGAGTGAAATCCATCCTGCCCAAATCTTCTCTGTCTATCTTGTGATAAAGAAAGAGGAAGGTAAAGTGTGGAAAATTTATTAGGAAGAGAGGGCAGTTGGAAGTCTTTCAGAAAGATAGATGGCTCAACTCATGGCAGCAGTCAGCAGTTTGAAAATTTGGATGAGAGCCAAACAGCTGAGTCTTTAACTTATATCCTTTACACGATTGTTTGAAATCTGAATTACTCGTTTTCCAGGTCAACCCATTTTGTGTTCTTTTGTCTCTTTCTCCCCCATGTAAGTGGCAGACACGTTGTAATGCTCCCAGAACTACATGACAAAGGAAACTGTGTCAAAAAGAATCATCTAAGGAGGGCTTATTTACGCTAAACTTGGAGATGATGGCGAAACTCCATCAACGAAGAAGCTACTCTTTAAATTTCTGATGTTAATCAGTGAGATTTGTAGTCTGTTGAAGCATTCAAAACAAAAAATTTCCAACACTTGAATGATACACTCAATTTGGGACATGCCTGGTAAATCAGTAGATTGAGGTACACCACCAGTATCCTCTCCATATTGATGAGTACTGTCCTTTTCATATTGTCTTTTTCGGCGCAGATTCGAAGGATTTCGCCCAAGTAATATCAGATCATCCCATAGATCATCAGTGATCACCTATAAAACATTTCAGGATCTCATTTTGCAAGACAAATGTAGCGAGAAAGCCAAACAGAGGAAGAATTGAAGACTTTATAACGTAATAAAGTTACTGAAACATTAAAATCTCTGAAATTGGAAGAAAAGTAGGAGATGAAAGTAAAATATGATACTTTGAAGTGCTGTATCTCTGTATCCAATAATTTGTATGCGTCCTGAACATCTTTCTTGATATACACCATTGCAATAAGGCATATAAACAGCACAAAAGCGCTCAGTACAGAAGCCGTAAAAGTTATTGGATACACGCGGAACATGCTTACCAAATACACTGTCCCTAAAAAAATTCTTCCTTATATCCGAATTTTGCAGTGGGCGGTTATGCTGTTAGACCAACAATCAGCAAAGATTGGTGACAATGTGTCGTGTCGAAGACAATTCCACGACGACTTCTCGATAATGTTTCCCATTTTCACCTAATTACGCTACATTTTTCCAGAACTAATTTAACTATACAGTTTCAACTAGAGATCTATAGAAAGTTAATTTTTTGAAAATAATACATATATTAGTTGCAATTAATTCTTGTACAAGCAACATTCAAAGCAACTCAACAAACGCAACATTCATCGTGTACTTTGCTACTGGATCGCGATTCTAAAAGACATCTTTGAATCTATTGTAAGTTCTATGCAATAGTTTTACTTTGGAAAATTAGGAAAAAAGAAATTAATCAATTTCAATTTTTTTCAGCATTTTTAGTTTCTTCAACCAACAGTTTAATCGTTTTATCAAGTACAACTTATCTGTCATGAAAATTAACAGCGCTCTTATCGAATTTCGATCACAGATCAATCAACAAGGTTGAAATGCTTCAATCCAATGAGTCTTTTTTTATCATCATCTGTTACCGTGTTTAAAAAGTTCCTTCTTCGTCTCAAAATCTCAAAATTGTGCTTCCAAATCGTGAAGATTTTAAAGCAACTAACTTATTACATTATTCGCTGAATTTAATTTGCTAATTGACTAAAAGTAAAAAGTTCCACCAAAAAAGTGGAAATATTATTAATTTACAGGTGCATTCCAGCTTTTTCGATCAATAGTCAAGGCAAGATAAATATTAATATCCGTTTTTCACGTAATTATTAGAATAGTTTAAGATCGTGCAAAAAACTGCTGCCGTTTAACACTCCAGATTTGCTATTGTTTCTTGCAAATCTTGTGAATTATCGGCAACTCTACATGGACAACTTCGAATCTATAAATCAATGGAAAAATATTCAATCATTAATGCAGTTCAGTAAACTTCATAAGCCAGTAAACCATATGCGGAGTAGATAGCGAAATGTGGAACTGATAAACATAAATTATTTTAAAAACTGGCAAATTATAATACATATTCCAGATTATGAAGAACTGCTCAATTTTATTCGTAATGAAAATTAAAACAGCAAATAAGGCAAGGTAATTAGTATTTAAAAAAAAGAGTGAAAAATGATCAATATGCTTTTCCATGATTTTGTCACTATTACTTGTAACGTACATTCCGGAAGACCATAATAAATCAGTAATTGAGGTGACGAATTCTTGGAAATGTCATTGTTCTCCTCCATATTACTCATCCATTCAAACTACTTCCGTGTCATTTTGGAGAACAATTACCCTTTGAGTCAGCCGAAAGTTTGCTGTGCAACTCACACATTGTCAAATGACCAAGAGTTATCAAACACATGAACAGCAGCATCTTCTGTAACATTTCTAACATTTTCCTCTGTGCAAGAAAGACCAGCTGCGCTTTGCATCACTACCAGTTCTGCTTTTGAGGGAATTGTGAACCGCATTGTTGGAATGCGTTTAAAGATCGGATCAATGTTTGGACTGAAATCTGTTGTCAAAACTGGACGAAATGCTTTGCGCAGTGCGTAAGGCAACACCGGTTGGAGTAAGACCCTCTATATATGAATGAACTATTGAGAATTTCGCGCTCCAATGTTTGTACTGGATACTCTCCATAATCGTTATATCACATTGAGCAACCGTGACGACTAACTTGTTCAACTTTTGCATGCGTTACCTTTGTTAGAAAGTTCTTTCTGGTACTTGTAGTATCTAACCTATCTTCCAGGGCTCTGTATCTTAAACTTTAGTTTGCTACACAATTCTCTCTTCAAGTTTCTTTCCTTTTCTTTTTTTTTTTTTTTTCATGAGGAAATCGCAAAACTGCTCAATATTATTAACAGAAATAATAGTGAATAATCGTCCTCTTTTCATTTGTACACTTCCATTAACTATTTATCCATAATGTTGAAAAGGAGTTGAGCTGAGGTAAATTCGGTCAAATTCTTAAAGGAAACTGTTTTCATTACTTTTTTTTTGGTAAATATCGAGCTAGTTATCCACTAAATGTAATATTTTTTTCAACACGGACGCATTGTAAAAAGTGCTTTATAAACAATTATGATAGGTAGCAAAATTTATATCTTCAACATGTTGAAAACATATTCTGGAGTACTGTAGAAGCAGATTTGCATACCAGCCGATTTTGAAATGCTAGTTTATTTGGAGAAAAAAAAATGAATAAAAAGAATAAATACAAAAAGACTTTTCCAATAGAAGCAGCAACAACTTACGTTCTGCAGTACGACAGTTAGAAACAATCAGGCTATGCAACTTTACGGATAGTTCATCAAAAGACGGTTTTTCGGTATTGGATTAACGAAGATTATTTCCTTCACGAGATCTTAGATTGTTCCCCATTCAAACTTTTAATATTTTAAACTTCTGGGTACCAAGCGTAACAAAACGGCCAAATACGAAGAAAAGAGGAAACAACAACGAAATAAAAATTTAACAATGAGAACAAAGGAACGGAGGAGTCACGCAAACTATTGGTTAATGATTTACCATTTCCTCGAATGAGGCACTGAACAAAGCAGTACCCACCCATATCGGCATAAATCAGACGAAGCATTCGTTATTTTGGATTTCGCTTCCACGTGGGGAGAATAATGATCTCATTTTTTTAATTTTCACGACATAAAAACTTAGGTATAAGCCCGCTGCTGCAAAGCAATATTATGTGGAGTTTTGGTACTGCGTAACTGCGGATTAAACCAGGTATAAATCACAGGATTCCACACAGCAGAAGTCATAGCAATAACGTGGCACAAAGCAAACATTATTGAAAAAAGTGAAGACACACCATAGAAATCACGTGAAAGATTAATTAAATTGAGCGGTAGCCAAGCGAGTACAAAGCTTAGTACCATGCAGACCATCATCCTGCAAGAGAATTCATGAAGGTAAACTTGTGGAACCAAAAACTTTCAAATAAGTTCTGTTTCAGCCAACCTGTGTTATTATTTGTCATTTTTTTTCTTACCTTCACTCAATCAATGAAAGGTACGAGGTAGACGTTTGGTGTGGTCCATCATACCTTAAAACAATAAGTTCCTAAAGAAATAGACAACCTGTTGGATCTGGCTCTTCGGTCTTGTAGTCTTCGCTCACTTTCTTTTAAAAGGAACTGTTGTTCCTTTCGTTTTTCAATCTGCCGCGATATTACTCTACTTATTTTCCAGTAACATAATGAGCAGATGATTACTGGCATACCGAACTGCAAAGTCAACACTGAAATTCCATATATACGTTCCATTCGTGACTCACCATCAGTCGTTGAATCCGGCCTGAATTGAAAAGATTGACTCCGAATTGTAAAGCCTGGGAAACAACTCAAAACGGAAATTTTTCAAAAATGAAAGCCACTTATTTTTTGTTAGTTTTTACTTGTTTGGTGTAATCCTTGGGATGAATCACTTGTGGCAGTTGCATTGCTGAACTTTATGACACTCAAAGTTCTCATCAAATAATTAACTTGGAAAAACATACCACGACTCCTCGCAGAATGTGCCGCAGTAAGGAAAGTAGGTAACAGTAACGGAAAATATACCAACAGGTAATGACATTGCGTATCCAATAGTCCATATACTTACCACAATAAAAAATGTTCTTTCAAAAGTAAGTATCTGCAAAGCATCGCTAAACAGAAATAAAGGAGATGAGAGAAAAAAATAAGCTTACTGTCTTTTCCAAATTTCTACAAAGAAGGCAATGTTTAAAACGTGAAAATCAATTCATTATTTTACTCCTTTTTTTGAATGGATTTTGAAAACTCCAAGATTTTGAATTATTTCTTTTTGTTTATCAGTTTTAATTTTCCTACCCTTCATTTTTTTGTCAACTTTAAGTGGTAAGCATTTCCTGGTAGAATGGCAATATTTAAGAAAATTAAAAGAAAACAGCTGAAAGCCATCACCTTTCTATTTGGAAATAAAATCAACAATAAACGGTCGACCGCAACCGCAGTAAACGTAAAGCTAGAAACAAATATACTACCCCCCTGAAACATTCGAAAGATGTGATAAATAACAGTGATATTATGGCTTTTATGGACAGAACAGTAATTGTTTGGTTTTGTTTAAATAGCGAAGTTTACCAGCAAGTCGTCTAGACAGTGCTATCAAAAATACCGTCACTAGAACATTTTAATAACAGGAGCGAAAAATTGAGGAATTATTCTTACCTGGAAAACTCCAATAAACTTGCAGAAAACAGGTGGGAACACCCAGTCTCTGGTGAATATAGTTACTGCAGTCACTGGGAGACTTGTCAACGATACAACTACATCGCTTACTGCTAAACTTCCAATAAATATTGTTCGCACTGATAATGACACCTGTAATGCACTCCACTGTTATCATTTTCTGATAAAGCTCCGACAAAGCTAAATCTCATTAAACTATTTCACCGACAATTGTGAGCTTCAGGTATATATGGTAAAATTCACTGCGGCACAAAATCGGCTCGAAATATCAAAATGGATCGCAATACCTTTTAGCAGAAAATGCACAATTTTATGTATATCATATTAAAATTTAATATTGAACATATGAAATCTGTTTCGCCGAAATTATATCAATCAAATTTTTAGAATTTTATAACGACGCTGTTAAAGTGAACACCCAACGCTGTCCCTGGAATTAATGGAGGGTTGCGGTCACTTGTAGATGTTAAATGTAATACCACTACTGCAATTACTGAAGGATTGTTAGAAAAATAAAAATAAAATGTTATGTAGTTGTTCTTTTTGTCTCTCTCATTCAAGGAATTCCAGAATAACTAATAGGTACAAATCGAGAGTTGTTTCCCAAAACTGCAGTACACAGGGAATGCTTTAGTACCAGCAGTCGTTTGTTAAAATTTGCAAAGCACCAGAAGGAATTATTTCATAGATACTTTCAAACCAAATTTTGCGAAGCGTGAAAAAACCATTTTTCGTGAGCTGTGAAATTTTCTCGGCAAAAAACAATACAACAACAACCTAGAAAATTTGGCAAGTAATCTGTTAGTCTTAAGATAGAAAGACTTAGCATCCTTTAGAAATGTTTCTTCATTTTGAAAGACAATTTAGAATTTTATCATGAGATGAGAGATACCTGTTTAACGACAACCATATAGAGTACAATGAAATTGCCACTCACAGCACAGATCCATACAGTTAAATACAATAGAGAAAATATTACTTTGATGTATAAATGGTCTACTTTATCAGGTAAAGCATCCTGAATTGGTATGCACTCATCGGTGTATTTTCTCCACATAAACTGATTCCAAACGATAGAACTGCTGCCAGAAGTGCTTCCATTCATAGAATGAAATTTCAATTCAAGGTCTTTACCCTGTCTGAATGAATAAAGTTAGTGTTGCACAGGAACAGCTGAATAATACTGCTAACAAGCTGTCCAAGCAGTGTTCCTTACAAAATGAAATGAGCAGATAGATTATTATAACTGTTTACTACCTGACAAATAATATTAGACTGCAACAATAATCATGAACTTTCAAGCTATAACATCACAATTAACGATTCATTCAGTAGCTCTCAAAATGAATCACTTGGGGATTCGGAAAATATCATTATAAAGAAGGATTTGGGATGGTCATATGAGAGAAAAGGGATAAAGGACTTAAGGAATACATTCTTCATTGATACCAGGTATTTACGAAATTACGAAATGGAATTTTTTATTCTAGTGAGATCACGGAATAGTAGGAGTGACTTACTTTTCTTCTGAGAATTCTAACAAAAGCAAAATCTATTTAAGGTTTTACTTATTTATTACACATAAATACTAGTTACTCATATTGTTTTCAATTTCACTGGTAAACAGTGCAGTTCAAAAGGCTGGCTATTTTTTCGTAACAAATACAAGTCATTTATGCACATTTAAGAGAATATGTAAGGAAAGTAACTTCCGAAATTGGAGCATTGCTCAAGAAAAAAACCACTTGGACCTGAGGTTACCAAGAATTGTAATGGATGGAATCTGTTGATCAGTTCTGCACATCAAGCAAATGTGATGTAAACTGCATAAACAACTTCCGTATTAACCTGGAAAAGATCAGAGGCATGAGAAAGCAATGAGCTATTTTTTGTGATTATTTGAGTTGTGTGGAACCGAAATATTTAATTTCAGATCTTCTCAGATTACATTCTCAGGGCAACCAAAAATTGATAATTCAATAAGCTATTTTATAGGCAAATTTAATTTACGATACGAAATTCTTTTTTATTTGCATCTATTCCTTCATTGATTATAATCTCTACTCGTTACTATTGATCCTTTCCAAAGCCCCTTTAAACTATCTTCTCATAAAAGGAATTTAAATAGCAGAGATTTCGTAGACTCTTTTATCATTCAGTGGTAAGATAAATAAGGACTTTGTAACCTGTAAAAGTGATAATAAATGTAGCCAGTGATGTGAATGATGTTTAAAGTAATACATATGCTAAATGACATAATAAAGTGATAAGCTTTACATGCTTATCAGATAATTTCACTGGTATATAGATTCAACAATTTTAATAAAAAGACATCTAAAAGTGACACGGTTCATTATAATAAGAATTACTGATAAGTATATTAAGGTAAACAGACATTTTTTAAACATATAATTCAATTTATTAGGATATATATTTAAATTCTTTCCTAAACTGTTTGCCAATGGCCAATACTGATTGAAATGAATTCAATATTTTTAGAATATGCGAGCAAAAAGTGACCAAATGAAGTGCCTATGAAATGGTTAAACAATAAAGCAAAAGTAGTAATGTAAGGATGTAACAGAAATAAAAGAAATGGCAAAACTTTCGTAACTTTAAAGTGAATTCAAAAATTGCATTTTCTTCTGTTATTGCAACAAAATGATTTTTATAGTACTTAATTATATGTGTTTTAGCAATCGCTTTTTAGTTGACTGACCCTTTCAGCTAGGTGAAAAAAGCAAATTTTATTGATTCTATTCTTTATCTGTTGTCCTTATAAATTGATTCCGTAATCCCAAGAGGTCTGAGGAACCTATAATTAAAGCTCTGTTATCAATGTCGAAACAGAAACTCCTGACTCCAGAATCTAATACAAAAAATATTAATCCTGTTTACTTGAAAACTGTAAAATAGCCTTTCTCCACAATCGCTCAAGAACTTAACTCCTATCCAATTGAGTTATTTTGCATCTTTTCTCGAGAAATGCAGAAATCGTTTTGCGTAGAAAATGATGCTTGAAATGGATAGATCGAAAATCGTCATAAATGATTGCTTAGATTACTTTAACTCAAGACCTTAATTCTTTGCAATAACCTAATGTCCTCCTTTCTTTTCATACTCCCAACAAGGATTGAAATGTGAATTGGTCTCTGTGTTATTTTTTATCAATGAAAGCTTTGCTAATTGATAATGGAGCATGATTTCCTACAGAACCACTTTTCATACTATTTACTGTGGTGGAATACCGGAAAAAAGTTACTATTCATAAAAATAGTTACTTGAATATTCAGGTATAAGTGATACGATACCATAAAGTTCTTTCCAGTAATCCAGTTAGGACTGCTTAATTGTTTTATTCCAAGAGTAATGATAGTATCCTCTACTGTAGCAGCTTTTTTCAATCCATTAACTTTATACCAAAGAATATCACTCCAAAGTAAACGCTGTACACGGATATACGATTTAGTGACATTGTAATTTGTTGCACTGATAAAACAATGGAAGCAAATTAAACCTTGAGCTAAAATTTCAGGGTTAAAGGACATTTAGACAAAAAGAGGTTTAGGAATGGGGATCCAATAAATTGTGTCACCTTTCTTTCAAAGTATATTATCATTAGCTTTTCGTTATCAGAATGAAATCAGGCATCGGGATACATTTCAGTATCATTTGCTCTTATTGGAGGTGACAAGCAAAAATTAATTCGGCGCTACAAATAATGTCTGGACAGTTTCATCAAGTGCAGAATATAACTTACTGAAATGTGAAATTATGTAGGCTAGAAGGGCTCAAGTGTTATGAGGTTTATAATGTGTAATCTACTTTGCACACCATTTGACTGCTAAAGATTTCACGTAAATTTAGTTCGCCAACTTCGAGCCACTGTTACAGCATATTTAATAATCTGGCGTTCTCATCAGATGGTGTTCGTTTCAAAAATAACTATCATGTCATCAGCCGTACCAGTTAAATCGAATTCTTTCATGGATTGAATATCCAATATCACTGATTTTATTAAAAGATCCTAAAACAATTAAGTTCTCCGACTAATACCTTAGTTTTGCGATCTGTTTGAAAATAACATTTAGTGCACACGTCAAAAATTTCCCAACTTTTTTATCTTTCTAAGTCAAGATTTGTTGCATGTCTTCCATACGTAAAAACAGTAGTCTTAACTGACAACGTTGACTAATATTTTGTTACCATTTTCAAACAAAATAGTAGACTTGTAACTTTTTGATTCGAATTAATGCTCCTTACCGAGAATCATTTTAAATGCCTCATGTTTACATTCATTCTTTAAAGAAGTCAATATACATTTACAACTTCTCAGTAAAATCGAAAGGGAGATCCACAAGCTTACCTCTTTATTTTTCTACCCAGTATTACTATATTTCCACCTTAATACTGTTTGGTTAATTTGAAACATGCCACTGAAACGGTTAAATCTTTCTTCAGACACGATCTATCCAATATTTTTTTTCTTCTACCCTCATCAAAATCACCAAACGAGTCCAAAGCAAGAGTCAAAAATTATTCTTGCAAATATCACATATGCTCTAAACTAAGGAGGTAGTACATGTTGTTCTTCATCCGGATCTGAAAACCTGCACGTAGATATAAAAGTGATTTACAAATCCAAACCTTTGCATCTGACAGGAGAAAAGAGATACTTTTCATCTGATTCTCTTCATTGATGTTCACTCATTTTACTTGACCTCAAATTATATCTTGGAAATGATCGCTGGTTTTCAAAAATTTTGCAAAACAGCAACTATTCCATCTCTGATCCCGTCCTGCGAGCTCATGCAAATTTAAATGTGCTCACTTTTCAATTCAGTGTCTTGATGTGACAGAATAAGCTTTTTCAAGTGATTTTTCAACAGTAAACTAACAGATTACGTGTTATTGCTGATCTCCTGAATCAAAATGCAAAAAAGTTCATCTACAATCGTTTCCCTAATATTTGCAGTAAAATGCCTGGTTGTTAGAAGTCGTCCTTTAGGGCAACTTTGCTATTTTTTATTCCCTTCCCTCCAATTTATCCAGTTTCTTACTTTTCCATCCTTGTAGTAGAAGCTGAATGGAATAGCATCAAAAGAGGAAATCATTTCCGGAATCAACCAGTTGTTCTAATTGACTTAGTAAACAAACGTGCCATCTCTCGACTTTGCGACGAAGTCTATTGCGATTTAATAAACTGTTTCCTATTATTTCCGATATATGATTACGGTGCTGTTTTCATCTCTATTGTCTTCACGATGTTTGTTTTCAAATAAAAGTTCCCTTAGAATCCAAAGAATCGCTAATAGATTCTTCTATTAAGATAAATAAGATTTCAAACACTCTTCGAGAATTTTAATTGTTACTATTAGTATCGTTTGGAACGAACTGAGAGTCCTGGAAATTTCAAGAGATAATGAATTCTAATAATTACTGTGCTTTTGAACGTTGTTATTGATCTCATAATATTATTTTCGTAAGCAATTGCGGAGCTTAGTAAAGAAATTTGAAGATCTCTTGTCCAAATTTCTCAATGGGCCACTTTCTCTTATATAAGTAATTATATTGTAACTGTCAACGACTTGAAATCCGGCGTATTCGCTTATCTTCTCTGTAAAAATGTCATGTTTTGTTCATTATAAAAATCAGATAACCGTCTGATAAAAAAGATGAAGCTGAACATATTAAGAAATGGCTCCGAGCTTCCATACTTGATGCAACGGATTAGGGAGCAAGCCAATATTGCTCTTCTGTCTGACTGCTCTTCAGTTAAAGTCACTAAAAACTATTCGTACTGCCTTAAACAGTTCTTCACTAACAAAAATTGATGTTGATACCAAAAGCTTTGTTCAAAACTGCGATTAGTGTCAGCTAGTGGCTACACTTCTTCAGAAAATCGAACTGTTTTCATAATACCAAGATAAGTTCAATTCGCTATGTATTTCGTCGGTAGAACTTTTTGTTCGCTTCTTGCCGATTCCTTTTCTGGGCAGATTGAAATTGATTGACCAACTTCACCAACAGCCACTTTCTCAATTTAGTTCTCAGATCTTATCCAGTAAGCGAAAAATAACTGCTCAAATACTAATTAAGCAGCTCGAAATAAATAGTACCCATTATTGTGAATGAAACTGCAGTCTAAATTTTAGAAATTTAT
The DNA here is from genome assembly GCA_003012265.1 of Setaria equina. Classification (NCBI taxonomy): domain Eukaryota; kingdom Metazoa; phylum Nematoda; class Chromadorea; order Rhabditida; family Setariidae; genus Setaria; species Setaria equina. The sequence continues at coordinate 23,933 of PQVD01002446.1, forward strand.
TGCACTGAGACAAATTCCGGCACTAACATACGCTATAATGGACGTTTCAGGAAATTTCGTCAAAACCGAGTAAGTTGGAAGTCACCTGACATATGTGAGAAAAGCTGCATATTTTAAAATAAAATTTTCGAAAAATTATGGACAAAAATGGCTTGTAATTTAAAGAGAGAGGCCAAAGCAGTTATGAAGCATTTAGAAAAAAGGATAAATTTTTAGAAAGCTTTTTACGTAGGTACTTCAGTTTTGATGCATTCTAGCTGCAAATTATCTAAATGGAATCTATTTTAGGAATAAATCTGTCCTGAAAAGAAGCATTTGAAGTAACAGAAACAATTGAATCTGTAAATGGAGCATTTAACCTAAGTAATAAAATTTAGTTTATCGTGAAATTAAGAGTGGTGTTCAAAAAAGGTAGATATTTTGTATTTTCTCTCATTTTTTTTTTTTTTGGTAAGGAATGATCGAAATTAGCTGAAAGTGGATGATAATTGGATATTCGCAGAAAGGATATATTGCTGTATCAGTCTTCTTTTTTCAGACTGATATCGGAATGATAGGGAGCAAAATAATAATAAGTTGCAGTTTGTGTACAGTAACGAGCAACATCTGAAAAGAACATTTATCGTGAGAAATACTTTTCAAACCGACTGCGAAAGAGTCGAATAGCGGACTCTCTTGCAATCAATTTAAAGCTTATATTTAGAGTGAAAAAAAGCTCAGCATAATGAAAAAAAATGACTGTTTCGTTTCTAATGCAATTGAAACGATGGTTGACATGTGAGACAACATTTTTTGAAATAGTTTTTAACTATTCCTCGTTTGTTCTTTAAATTCTCTTCAAATAGTTCAAAAAAATCACTGAGATAGGTTGCCGTGTTTATAGATAAGAAATTACGCAGTTTTCAGAAAAAACAGGAAGCTTAACTTGTTACTTAAAACTTGTTTATGTTTAAAAGTGATAAACCCACTGTTAAAAAAGTTATTTATTGTATGGAAATGTTTAATACCTTGGAAGTACATTTTAAGGGAGGTATAAAAGGAAATTGGGATTTAAAGGTTGTTAATTAATCAGGTAAGAAATTCTTGGTACAGATCTCTTTAAAGCAATGAATATTGATTGTGGTCAAGATTATGAGCAAAAGCGGATTTTAATTTGTCAGGAGAGCAGATTAAGTGCAAGTATGCATTGGAATGTGGAGCTGTCGGGATATAAGCTAGAAATTAAGAATAATTCGTAGTATTTAAATTTAAAAGAAGAGAACAGGACTTCCTAATGAGAATTATGAAGTAATGTGTCTGGTTAGGAGTAGAATATGACATGCAGAATAGAAACAAAACAAGTTTTGAAAGCTAAATTTTGAGACTTGTTGCAAAATTTTGTCCTGAATTATGTTTGGACGATGTTTAATAATGTATGAGAGGAGAAAAAGTAATTGAAAGATGCCGTAAAACAATGCAGCCAATAAGAAGCAAAGTAATAGAGCTTATGGTGAAGCATAACTTGAAATGAGAAGGTAAATGATAGGCAATTGACTTCGTGTTAAATGTGTTGCTGTTCATTAGCATAATCAGCCTTATTTCCTTGCTGATCACATATGCTATCTCAACATATTTAGAAACATTTCATCCACCTACTGATACGCACCCGAGCACATAAGTACATACACATATGATTCCGTATATACTTAGGCCTATACATAGACACATATACATAAGAGTGTAAATACTTGCTCTTCATAATTTATAACTTTTGTGTACCTTAGCACATTTTGGATATGCACCGTTTTATGAGATGAGATCTTTGTGCTGCACAGTAAACACTTCTATATGTGAAGTATTATAATAAATAACAACCCTAAGTTTTCTCGCACATTGTGAATCTTTAAGTTAAATCAAACTGTATAACTGAAAGACTGATAGGTTAGTTTTCCACTCGTAACAATGATCGCTTCAGTGTTTGAGCTATTACAGTACACAGTTCTCACCCATATAATATCTTGTTGGCTTAATTAAATCAATTGTTTTACGAATTATTTTTGAAAGACGCTATATTGATAAGGAAAAGTTGGGCTGATTTTGTGACAAAGTGAGAGGCGAGCTGAATAACTTACTGCTTGATACTTGAAAGAAAAAAGAAAAGTACTTCCTCCGACATGGCTTTAATGTCTTTAATGGTATCAGATGTATGCTGCAAACACACCATGGAGAAAATGTCGTCTATGTCGTCAGCTGCATCAGTGAAGTAAAAAAAACGAATCGATGGAATCAAGGCTACTTGGAATATTTTAATATTCTTGAATATTTTCTCCAGTAATTTTATTCCGAAACATGAAGTTAAAAATAAGCAAATTGCATATTTCATAGATAGTTTATCGTTTATTCAATCACCGTGATGCCACTTGAAAACATAATCATTGGTAAGACAAAAACGGTTCTTTAAGCCATATCAATCAACAAGAACAAAAGGAAAAATTCGGTTGCCAGTACCAGATATTTTCTACTTTTAGTGCATTTCGAGAATTTATTGCTCAAATTACTGCGCATAGTTTTTGATGAATAGTGCGATAAGAAAAGCGTTAAATTGAAATATTCAATGTTAAACCAATTATCCATGAAAAAAGTCAGGACTTGAATCATTAGCAGTTTGATTCATGCAGTAAAAAAAGCCGAAATACTAGGTATCGTTGAAATTAGGAGGCATGAACACACTAACCTAAATAAACTGTTCTCTCAACGAAGTTTACTTCCGTAAAAGGTCGATTATGATGATCAAAGGGTTGTTCTTTTACGTAACGGTAGAATTACTTCTTTTAATCATGATTATACATATACATTTTTACTTTTACGGTGGACATAATGACCTATATAATATATGACTTTTCAAAGATCATAAAATTTACATTCGACGCTTATGACTGGAGTTAATTGTTAGCGTTTTTTTTTTTTTTTAAGAAAAATGAATGGGAAATTCATTATAAACATTAAAGCGATGAGGAAAAGCAACCATAAAAAACCTTTTTCTGAAAACAGGGAAAAACCTAATTATCATGAATGTATTCTACCAATGCATGAATGGAATAGTAAGACCAGAAAATAACTAAAACAATACACGTGATGCTTTTTCGAATGGAAACCTAGCATATCGTTATGAAGTATTTTAAGCATTATTTAGCTTTGTCACATTTTTTTTTCAATCAGAATTACTATTTGTTAAAATGCGCGAAAATACTGTCTTGGATCACTTCAAAGCTAGTAAATAAAAAACAGCTGACATTTAGAAATGGTACATTAAAAAGCTGTAATGAAACAAAAGATTAAGGCAATGACATTGGCATTCAATGAAGTTTAGGTGGGCCGCGGAACAAACGAAGAATAGGAAACTGAAAAGTTAATAGAGACCTGGTTGAAAAACTGATATCACTGTTCCATCAAAGCAAAAGAGGTGATATGAAAACACGACAATTTTCAAGGAGGTTGGCTTAATATTCTGAAACTAATCCGATCAGTGAAAAGAATGTATTATTTGAATTGGCAGAATCTTGCAGCAATTCCGAGTCGAATTGTTACATTGAAACACTTGCTACTCTCTAAAAAAAAAACTATATCTCCTTATCGTACTCGATAATACGACTGTTAAAGAAATGATTTTACTTATGGTTGTACGCTGGAACTTTGCAGTGAACAAATTACCACATATCAGAAAACAAGGATTTCTGAAGTTGATTCCGTTTAGGGAGTTGCATCATTTGACATCACAGTAAACAAAACATAACAAAGGCACCGATAATCCTGGTCGAAGTATCGTTCTGCAATCTTTGAACAGGAATCAGTTTCATTTAACGGTTGTAATGATATAACTGATACATTCAAGGAAGAGTTTCTGGCATGATTTAAAATTTAAGCTGTTATAAAGGGGGAACATCTTTAAAACAGTTTGTTTTGAGCTCAACATACTGCTTATTGAGAGACCCTAGTATTTCGTCACGATAGAACTTCCTAAGTTGCATTTCTTATGTTTGAATCGATCAAGACTGGAAGTTTTGTTCTCTAGGTTCTACTTAGAAATTTTTCTTTACTGGGCGAGTTGAAATCGCAAAAACGATGGTTTTCTTTATGAAATTAACATGATCAATGTAATTCAAGAGAACCACAAATTTGTTCCCAAGTTACATATATAGAGAAGGCCTTGTCATAAGGTATATGTCTAGAACTAGACATAATAATGAACCTTGACATCAGACATGAATTTATCAAAACATCCGGCTGTATGATCATCCGTGTTACGAATATTGGTAGTTAAGGTACAGTGTGATATAGTTCGGCATATTCAACACTTCGTTTTTCTAAAATATTTAAACTAATTGTATATGTTGCACTCAAGATGGAAAGACTCCGTTATCTTCATTTTTCGAAAGCATCAGTGTATCGGGCAGTATCATGCGAATCACTGTTAAAAGAAACCAGAATACTAATTAGGGTGCTATTTCATCAATTGGTTAAGCTACCGGTATTTCTAACTTCCCAGTTTAGCTGGCATATATGATGACGTCACTAAAATGTTCAGAGTTCTTAGACATGTACCTTCTTTGGAGACTAGTTTCCGGAAGTTTTTGAATTGTTTAGCTCCGGAAGTATCTTCCTGCGCCTTTCAGGCTATTTTCCTATTGTAATTTCCTGTTTTTCATTATATTCATGTTGTTATACTACATCCAGATCAGATTTAAAAAGAATTATTATGATGCCAAAACTGACTTTTCATTAACGAAAAGGAATTTTTGATTTTTTTGAATCTTTCCTGAGCTAATTGCAAATAGCAGCGATAAAATATGTATTGTTAAGAGAAGTCACTGAGGTTGCATCATTTCTTGCATATGGATAACTTTAAATTCAAAAACTATGAGAATTCTCTATTTTCTCTTTTTTACACCTGCCCTAACCTGGAATAAAGCCATATAAAATGTCGAAATCATAATTTCTGAAGTTTCCGAAGAGAGCAGATCCAAAAATCGAGAGGGGAAGGGAATTAAGAGAGAAAGGAAATGGAAGGTCAAATTTCCTTAATTGCATTGCAGGGAAATTTAGTGTTACAAATAAGTTTTCAGAAATGAAATGCTTCGAAGTTTTTCCGTGTAAGTTGAGAGAGAATTATTTCTTGAGAAATATAAAGCTTTCAACAGTGGTCGAAGTCGCGTTTATCAGAATTATAAATAACAAATTTTCAATAATTAATATTTATTTTTGTTGCCATAAACGTATAGAGGCATGTCACTTTTGTACGTTATGTAATTAAAATGTTTAATAGTTCCAAACAGCCGTAACAGCAAAAGGACATGCATGAACTACTTGAGGAATGAACTGAGTTAAAATTTCCATTTCAAAGTGTGAATTAGAAACTTCGCAATTAATGAAATGTCTAATGAATTATAAACGAAGTTATTCAAAGCAAAGTTTTGGAAGGAGGGGAGATACTGAACTCCAGAAAATATCTTTCATGTATTGAAACTGATGGTAATATAACTGAAACTATTGAACTAAAATATATTAAAAAAATTTTTTTAACAGTTAACGAAGATAAAGACTAGCGAGGTTTGAGTATAGTTTAGAAAGATTGTAAAAATTCTTTTATTTAGACTGCATAAAATATATTCTAGTATTACTTGTAAGCAATCAGAAAATAAGGTTTCAAAAAAAGGGCAAAGCTAAATAGACTCGGATCATTACTTATGGATTTATCACACGAAAAGAACCATGCTTTTAAATAGGATAGATAACTATTATTTTTGAATTCGTAATATAACATGGACATGAGCGAGAAAAATAAGAGTTGAAGAATGATGGTGGAGGATCATATTTTGAGAATAATTTTAAAATATATGATTTTAGAAAATAACGCTTCTGTACGGAAGTTTGGAAAGAAAAAAGCAGCGGTAAACTGAAAAAAATGCCTACCCTTAACGTAACGAATGACACATTTTAATGCTTTATTCAAGCTCAGCATTTGTTTATATGTAAGCAAATATATATATATGAATTTATTTCGTTCATTTTCTCGTCGATTTAGATTGGTGAACTTCGATTATAATAGAAAGAAATAATATCATGATTTCGCCGATTTACTTGTTTTGTTTTCATATCCCAAACTGTCGAATCAGTAGTCAACGATAAATACAGTACAATAGTCAGATAAAACGTTTTCATTTAATAAAAGTCAATTGACGTAGGTAAGAGGAGGTTCCATAAAAGTAATGCAGTAGAATTTTGATGACGATTGTTAAAATGCTAAGCATAATTGATTTTTATCTGACTGCTGAAATGCAAAGAAATTTTGGATTAATCCAACTGATGTATGCAAGACGGTTAAGACGATCCCATCATCAATCCTTGCACAAGCCAAAAAAAGCTTTCTTAAGTCAAGTAATTCATATGAAGTGATGAATTTAATACATAATACTTCCCACATAATGTCGAAAGCAGTTTTCAATCTTGATTAAACTTTTTTTTCAATTTGCAAGGTATCATTCTTCCAAAAACTCATGATTTTTGCCATAAAATTTCAAAAAGTTGGCATAACCTAAAATTGAATTTCTTCTATGAATTACAAGTTGTTATAAGACAGTACCCGGTGTTCAGCGTGAAATAGTTCAATGAAGTTCCTTTCGTAAGCAATTAAACTAAGTGAATGACCGGAGAAATGAATTTCAGTGACGCGTTCTTTTCTCGACTCCGTCGCTTTGATAGGTCAATTCTGAAGATCTTGTCACAGCTTAACACGACGACTCTTAGTCAATATGGCATGATCTAAAAGCATTTTCATTATCTGTTATTTTCTGGATTACGACATAGGAAAAATGTCATGTGGCTATATGTTTTTTCAGCTTTCAGAAACAGCTGATCTGTTGCCAGTTAATAACAGAACTTAAAAATTTTAGTCAGTTTTGTAGGCTCATAAATGTTAGATTTATAGAATTTTTATACGAATTGATTAATAAGTGAAGAAACGCGTTTTAAGTCAAAGTTTTTTTTAAGACATTTTTAGACTTCGAAATCTTTTACAAACAAATTACTTTTTCCCTGTTTTTGACCTTTAATCAGAGGATAATTTTCTTGAAATTAGCTAACCAATTTTTTAGAATATTCCATTCCACACTGAGCATCATCTAGGTCTCACCTGCAAATGAAGCTATCATATACAAGCAAGTTCCAAATTAGCGGGTCGTAGCTTTAGATTCCACTCTGCTGTATGTACTTCTGGCATATAGTAAAATAACGATTCGTTTTCGCGGCATTCTGCTCCATTTTTATTAGTGTCCAAATTTGTGACGAACGAGCAGAATTGAACACTTCTGGAGTACCCCGAGCCCCGAGATATAACAGCATTGCTGAAACAATAGAAAGGTAAGCAATTTGTGGATTTGGAAAAATAAGTAATGCAAGGAAAAGGAGTGCTCTATTTCACTTTTAACTCTAATTGCTGCATGGTCTTCTTGGCTAGTTCGCGAAATCATTTTTCTTCCCAGCTAGGCTTAACAAATATCGCATTTTTCTGCCCCTCTATTGATTTCCTTTTCGTGCAGTTCTGTTGTTAATTATGCTTAGCAGCTTCACTGCGAATCCTTAATGCTGAGTTATAACTGTGAAGAAAATTTACTTGCTTGTCAATGATTTATGTAGCAGTAGTTAAGTCTCTTATTTCCCAAATCTTGTAATGGTCATCGGTGGCTAGAGTTAAAATCTTATGATATCAGCTCAAAAAATAAAATGATTTCCACTTGTACAGTGTATTTTGTTCGCAATCCTCGGAATAGAGAGGAAAATCTTGTTATCTGCTTACAGCAACTCATGATCGATTCTACCTACTTTAACTGCTCAGTTTTTTTAAGAAGTCTTTAATCTTACATTCAGTCATCATGCTTGACATCATCTTTCTGTATTGAAGAAGCAGAAAATCATAAGAGCAAATTGCGGAAAGTAAAGTTTATGTTTTTTGGCAGTGAACCGATACGTTTGAAAAGATATCAATTTTTGGTTCACATTGTTAATAGACTGCTGAAAACAAATTTGAAAAAATTAATTACCTTCATTGTGTCACATTTTTAGGGAAGAAATATTCCTTCTTTAGTAAGTACTTTTTTCTCAGCAGTACTTTATGCTTGAATAACGGAAAAAATAAGTCCAATCCTTCCAGAGAGGTCATTTTTTCAAAGGACAATTCCCAACTACTTGAAGCATCCAACAGTCCATCATCGGGAAAACATTTCTTACTACGTTTTCTGCTTACCATAGTTAACTTCGAACATAATCATTTTTCATTTTCACATTCATAAGGAAAGACAGCTGTTAGCAGAACCTCGGGTATTATGAACTAATTACTTTAAAACTCCGGTCCTTTGTTATTATTTATTACTATTTATTATTATT